>MEJB01000043.1:1439505-1481270 GCA_001752375.1 Rhazya stricta
CTTTTCAGAATATGGGTTTAAGTGAGTTGTTCAAAGAGGATACTTATGGTTTTTGTCTTAATCGATTGTCAAAAAGGAATTATGAGTTGCTCGGATAGGCTTCATAATTCAGGGTGAAAATGAGGGCATATATATTGTTCATTAGTGGTCATTTCGTTGAGGTTGGGAATATAAGATTGTAAAGAGAAACCCTAACATGTGAACGACACAATGCAAGAATTTAATTGAATCAAACCCTTGTTATTGGTACATTTGAGTAATTCTAAATAGCACTTACAAATTGTGGTTGATTATTACCTCTGTCTACTATTTAGGCAGAATACCATCACCCATTCTTACTAAGAAACTGAAAGATATATCTGACATTCAATAGGGAACACATATGTCTACCTAGGGTTGTAAGCATCAACCATTATAATCCTGCCAGTAAACACATTGCTTGACACATTATACACCTTGTAAAGGAAGATCTAGAACTACCAATCAATTTTTTGATCGGTGAAGCAAAGTTGTTCTAGTTAATTGCTCATACCTTCTGAGATGGTTTACGGTGACAGACTTCAACTTTTTGGATTTTCCATGCATATTTGTAAGAATTGAAGTATACTAATCTAGGGACCATTATTAAATGGAGACATAATTCAAATAGCTCTTCTGCTATGAATTTRTTTAATTGGGTATTGTAGTTATTTGAGCCGTCAATTTAGGATTTTCAATATTGTCAGTCAGTCATTTCAGTAGATGGTACTTTTCTGAGAGGAGAATATCAAGGGGTTCTTTTGGTTGCTAGTACATAGGATGAAACAACCACATCTTCCCGCTAGCATTTATTGTTGTTGGGAAGGAGGCATTATCGAGTTGAGGGTGGTTCTTACTCTATTGAGAAATCATGTGTTCTTGCGAAGAGAGGTGTTTGATATTTGACCCCCAAAGGAATATCAGGTTCAGTAAAGCTGTTTATAGAATGATAACCACCATTGACAGTTTATAGATTCTGCCCATGACACATAAAGGAAAATTTCAATGCAAAGTTTGAAAATAAGGATTTGACACAAGCAACGTACATGGTGAGTAGCGAGTGCAGAAAAGAAAAATTTATTGCTACCATGGAAGAAATCAAACTTTAAACTCAATAGATAATGAAAAATTTACACTTGCATATGATGATGGTTACAGGTACGATTGCTTGAGACCAAATCATTCTGAGTCATTTAGTTGTGTCCTTAAGAAGGCGCGAACTTTACCAATTAAAAGCATGTTTGGGCTGATATTGGCTAAAATTTTCATATATATTTTGCCAAACACTATGACCAAGATGCTTATTCTAGACGTCCAATCCCCCCAGAATTTGAAAAACCTCTTTCGATGCTTAAAAAAAAAGAAAAAATATTAAGATCATGTACTATGATGCCATACAATATATAACTTGGCTTATACAACATAAAAACTCCATTTATGGGAGATAGAAGGTGTAACAATGTTTAAACTATGAAATTGAGTGAAAAGTGGTGTTCTTGCAATAATAGCCTACATTTGGGATTCGTTACTCATATGTCGTCGTAACTGGCTGTGAGAAGGGCTTACGCAGTTGATTTGGTGAATGCATTTTACTCCATTACATGCTACTATAACACATATTAAGAAAATTTCTTTCCCGTTACAAATAAGTGTTTATGGAGACCATCGCTCTTCAATCTTATTCACAATACGTTGAATATGAAGGGAAAATGTTTGGGTCGACTTCAAATTACAAAGATTCGATGTGACATGGATTACCAAAACCTAATGAGTCTAGAAAATGCGAGAATTATCATACGACAAATCACAACAATAGGAATTAACCCGGTCGTAAATTGGGTGGAGAATCTAGCACATAATATATATATTTCATTATGTTCTTGTATTTGAAGATTTATGTCTATTTCTCTCGAATGTTGATATAATGAGAATGTTATTTATTTATTTTGATCTTTTAATGAGGATAATGTTGTTTATTTATTTTGATCTTTTAATGAGGATGTTACTTGTTTCTTTTACTTGAAAATGCTTTCTCTAACAGCGTCTTCTGTAATGAGGAATTTGAGAAGGCTAATGTTGAAGAAATGTGATCTCTAGTTGAAAACACTCGACCYGGCTACGTTTTCTTTTATGATAATTCGACTAGACCACACGTTATAAGTTTTRAATATTAAAATTATAAACACAAAGTGAAAGCTCAGGGCTATGGAGCATTATATCGAAAAACGCTTCCGTTTGTTGGGTTATGGCTTAAACCATATCTGATGGAATCTAATGTTGTAAAAAGATGAAAACGGTTGGTGTCTTAGCGTCATGGCCACGAGAAGACGTTGGGATGGCTTGCACTAAAGTCAAATTAGCAAAAGGGGGAAAAAGAAAGTTAGAATCCAAGTGACTCTAAAAACAATCGGATCAAAACCTCACTATCCCTATTCATCTTTTGTCGAAAGTTTGGGTGCTCCGGAAGTGCTGATCACTTGTATATTTGGAAGCATTGTTTGGGCACCGAAGACATTGTTTTGTGCGGGAAAAATGCTTTGATAAAAAATCGGAAATCATACACGGCGATGTAGATGGTACATTGAACATGATCAATTTATTAGCTCTAGTATGCACCTAGCCCTTTTCAAGAGTCCCATATTGAAAATCAAAACTTTACTTAAAAAAAACGTGAAAATATAAAATCATTTATTACCTATTGCAATTTTTTAGTATTTTATACCATATTAATTGTGCATATTTATCTAATGAATCTAATTTAATTAAACATCACTTTTTAATCAGAATGGGTAGAGAATAGAAATCAGTCCTMGAAGGTCGTTAAAGTTCAAAGAGTTTCTTGTACGGATGGTTTGAAGGATGTTGGAGYACTTGAAAACAACAAAGGGGAAATTTATCTCCCGTCCCTTTATTGCAGTGAATGGTCACTGCCGGAGGCAGAAAAGAATAAAGAAAATAAGCCAAGATAGAGAAAGAGATTATGGTATTTTGGGTAAGAAGTAACAAAAGTTTATTACTGAGTTTTGGACAACCATAATTATGGGATAGAAGAAAAATGAATTACCTCAAACTAAACACCCAATAGTAGTCATTGCCTTCCTTCGGTTCCCATTATTGCATTTTACTTCCCCAGACCAACTTGGTGTAAGTAGTCATTGGTGAAGTCAGTTATTTAACCACACATAAGAAGAAGTCATTTGGACCATTTCCATCAGCAAAAGTAATATAAAATAAAATCTTTATAAATTAAAAATATTGTGATGATTTAAAAAGATATTAATTAATCGATAAATTAAATGTAATAAAAACTTTTATGAGCATATGAGAATTTAAATTCAAAACTTTTAAATGTAGTCAAAATTGGGAAGGAAATTCAGTTACTTTTAAAAAACAAAAATTGAATCATATTTTTGAAAAATACAGTATATAATTTTAGTGAATTATTAATTTATAATACGAATAAAATTAAAGATTATGTAAGTTTTTTTTTAAAATTATTATTTAATATTTTATTTAAATTATCAAATTTTCTATTTAGCTCAATTCGGGATCGAAAAAATCATTATTTAATAGATATTATTAATTTATTGAATATTAATTTATTAATATTTTCATTCTAATATTGTGAATAATGTGTTGGGGAGCAAGGCCTCAATTATCAAAAAATTTCTTTTTTTTTCTTTTTGGGTTCCCCGGTAGGGCCTCAATGATCAATGTCTGAAGCAAAAGTATATTCTAATGATTCGCTGGAAAAAAGCCAAAAAGATATAATCCCAACAATTAATTTTTTTCTTTTAAACGCCAACTATTATTCCTTTAATTAAAAAAATATATTATCTTCTGTTATGTTGTGATCTTCGTCAAGCAAAATCACTGTTCGCTTATCCTATCAAAAGGCCCGTTTGGCATTGAACAATTTTCCTATGACAGTCACTGTATTTAATGAAAGTAAAGTGAAATTCAAAAATCACTTCTAATGCATTAACAAGTCAATTTATATTAAATATTATTTTTTTTGGAATTAGATATTGGATATTTGATACTCTTGACATTTACACTTTTCATATTAATAATAAGGTTTGAGACATTATATATTGAAAATAAAATGATTGAGATAATTTATAATATAATGACATGACAGAATCTTCTTTGTTATGTTTTTATTGTTGTATTAGAGATGCTCTTACATAACGAGAGACTAATACCATTATTATATTGTTATAATAATTATTATATGACGATATATTAKGATGAAATGTAAATTGTACAATTTTTTTAATCTAATTGAAGAATTTTTCTTAATTTTAATTTATTTGATTAAAATGGTCAGATAGTCATATGATTTAAGTATTAATTGTACATTGAAATGGAAGAAAAGCCAATAGAAGTGAACAGGGGCCATGAGAATTCGGAGGCCTTAGGTGAAATTCAATTTGGAGAACCTTGATCCCCAATCCATGATTCTTCAATAACTAATTAAAATACTATAAAAAAATATTTATTAAATAATGATTATAATCAAATTTTTTACTAAATAAAAAATTTCAAAGTATGTAATAATAAAATGTAAATAATATACATTCTTTTATCATTTTAACTTGAAAATAATGCAATTAAGTTATAACAAATAATATGTTCTAACACACAATTTTCAAAAGACAACATTCCCTACAAAATGTAGGGAAAATAATATTAAAAAATTTAATTTTCTCTAATTTAAAAAAGAAAAACTGACTAAAGAAACCTTTTTAATCAAATACCAATTATGAAATTTAATGAATACTCATATAGGATGATAAAAATTACATAATGAGAAACATTACCGAAAGAAGAAAAAATGATCGCACTTATATATTGTACTGGAGATCATACCAGTCCACAAAATATTATACCCCGTAAGTTTTTCCCAAACAAATGTTAAATATAGTATTTTTTTTTTCCTTTGAATTTGATAGAATAGAGATGAATATTGTCTTTTTTATTTTTTTATGTATAAGAATAGTGAATCTTAAAAGTAGAACGTAACATGTATAAGGAGACGTTGATTGAAAGACAAAACATTGCGTGGCTAAAAGAAATTAAATTATGATTTGTTAAATTTAGGGCTTTTTATATTATATCTAAGATAAGTTAATTTTATATTAGGCTATAAAACTAAATTAAACATATAAAATATATATATAAGAACTAATAAATTTATGGGGCCTCAAAACTTACTCATGTTCTGGGGCCTCGGTGATCCCTATATCGTCAAGCCTCCGGGCTACCCAGGTACATGCCAGATAATTAAAACAATAAAAAATAATGTAGTTGATTTTTTTTTTCCCCCCCTTACTTTCTCAGAATTCTATTTTATTTTTAAGTGAAAAGTGTTTTGCTGGTCCTATTCGCTAGTCATCTATATAATAATTGTTTCTACAGCGTTTCGTTTCTTGATTGCAGAGAGGGGTCTCAAGGGGAAGATGATCGCTCAAACAGATATCAAGGCTGGTGGAGATATATTCCATGATATCATTGAACTGAGACCTCATGCACTTCCTAAGATGACTCCTGATAAACTGCAAAGTTYCACTCTTCTTAAAGGTGAAGTGGAAACAGTTGAATCGAAGATCTTCTGGCACAAAGCCCATGGCATGTTTAATTGTTCATCTGCTGAAATTCGATATTTGATCCTTCGCTAGCATAGTAAAAAATGAGCATATTCTTCTTGTACTTTAGTCGTTTCTGGGTCACTGAAATATCAACAAATAATTTCTTTAATACTTGTTCATTATTTTAATTATCTGATATGTACTCATAGAAAATGGTGGATATAAATCAAATTCATCTGCTGTTTCATAATTAGTTCATCATGGAGAATGTGAATTCATTACTAAAACTTAGAGAATTGATAGTCTTTCAAACTGATATAAACTACAAAGAACAATGGGTTTTTCTCTGCTTCATTGGATATATTCATTTATTTTCCGTGCAGCTGGCAAAAGCAGCGTTACGAAGGAGATATTTGAAGATATCGATGAAGAAAAACAATCATTCCAATTCAAGGTGATTGAAGGAGATATGATGGAAATATACAAGTCCATGTACATAATTTATCATGTCGATAGAAATGGTCCAGACAGTTTGGTAAAAATAGCTGCAGTATGAGAAGGTGAAGGAGGACAACCCTCATCCAGGAACATTTTTCAACTTCCTCGTTCACATGGTTGAAGACATTGAAGCTCACCACTCTTGATCATCTTCCGGTTCATCCTAGAAGATAGATCTTCACGTTGTGTGCTTGTTTGGGAGTTAAGTATTCACCTACATATACTATATGTCTAATTCTACTGAAATGTATGTGCGATACAATGCCTGTGCTTTATGAAACCTGCAGAATTAATGTGAGTGCTTTGTCTGTAATTTATTGTTAAACACTTTTTTTGTGTGTTTTTCAATAAATTTGTTTTGTSAGTACGCTGGTTTTCCATTTGTCTTGCACTTCAATTTTCAGTCAATTAATATTATCTGYACATGAATTAATTTCTTCAGTTTATGAATTTTTTGCGAATGATTTCATTAGTTGCTTTTCAATTTTAATAATTTTGGGTATAATTTTTTAAATTACTTTATCATACTATGTCTGTAGATTTCTAATAAATTGCTGATACATTTGCTCATTGATAGTGTGACAATCCATACCATATATACTCTCCTGTAAGATTTTATTTTTTCCTAAAGCAAACATAAACCATATTGAATTAAACAACCAGCCAAGCAAATTTGCTGTGGCTGCAGCAAGAACATCGGGGGAAGCACCCTCCACCCACACTTGATATGAATCCACATCCCTAATTTAGACAGCAAATGCATTGGATTATTTTGACATCTCCAAACATACGGCAATAGCAGAGGCAACCTGCATCAAAGTGACGCATTCAGTGCTTATAACCGGAGAAGAAAACAATACCTCACTGCGCCAAGCTCCCTTGCTGGTCCATGGCACCCAGAAGCATCCTCATGACAATTCTTACAATAGCAGCCCACGGCTGCAAAGCGCATCCTTCCAAGCACTATTCCACATTAGGCTTATAACTAGAGCTATGGCGGTTTCCATGCACCACTCCTACTTAACTCTCGGCTCACGCCCCACACTCACGCTGCAGTTGCTTGACACGCGCATGATATACTCTTTCACAATAGCTTTCGAGCAATGATTCAACACAGCATCACCCACCTAGCCAGGAAAATCCTCAAGACAAAGTCCTATTTCTTGCTCACCAGATCCCCGCACATCAACATCGCAATGTCCTCCATCAGCCCAGCTTCCCCATCAACTCTCTAAGCACAAAAACCGTTAGCAAGGGCCTCCCCCGAACATAGCACTGCACTTCAGATAGGCAAAGAATGAGAATCAACTCTAGCTTCGCGCCAGAACACACATGCAAAACCTGCACTCTAGAGACAGATGACATCCATTTCAACTGAATCACAGGGCAAATGGACAATGTTGCATCTCCCAATGCACCCGCTTCCGAAGATTGCACCGTAGCGGCAAAGCCTGTTGACATATCCTCCATAGCCATGTGCGCACCTTTGGAGCAACCTCTAAGCTCCAGAGCCACACCCAAAAACCCCTCGCAGCATATCCCSAGGAAGAGGCCATACAACGCCCTCCCTTATTTATCTGCCTCGCCCAATCCATTGCCATATGATAGCATGAACTCACACTAAACAAACCATTCTTCTCATAGTGCTACCTCAACAGGTCGTCACATGACTCACACGAAAGAGGAAGTTTCAAGATTTTCTCGACATCCCGCTTCAAGAGTAAACCTTCGAAAGCCCCTACATTCCAATGCAAAGGGTTGTACACTAACAGATGATCAACTTTAAGGTCACATGGCAAAAAGAGATTAGTGGAAATAATGTGAAAATCAACAGGTATGCTCAACCATGGGTCCTTCCAGATATACACCTTTTTACACACCCAATCCTCTATTGAAGACCTTTCCGCAATAAGTGGCAACCTTTAGAAATACTATGCAAAACATAAGATTGTCACCTACCCAAAACAACACTCAAGAAATCTGAGTTAGGGAAATACTTTGCCTGCAAACCTCTGCTTATCAACAAATTAGGGCTAGTAATAATATGCCACCCATGCTTAGCAAGTACGGCCAGATTAAAATCCTCGATGTCCCGGAATCCCAGCCCTTCCTCCCTTTGGGACCGGCATAGCTGACCCCAACTCCTCTAATACACAGCTCACCTCCCCTCCCCCACCATGACTTCCGGATATCAGAGGTAATGGCCTTACATAACTTAGTGAACAACAGAAAATAGGACTTGGCGTAAGTTGGGATGGCCTGTAACATGCTCTTAATGAGCACCCCCTTCCCCTGTTGCGAAAGAAATTTCTTCTCCCACCTTTGCCTTTTTCCAAACCCTTTCCCACACATTGGCCAAGCACCCCCTTTTTTATACCCCATGTAATAAGGCAAACCTAAATATTCTCACCCTCTCCATTTGAAATACCCAGCACTCTCCTTATCCCATGCCCCACTTCCTCAGTCACCCTCGTATCCATAATGATAGAGGACTTCAACAAATTTATGATCTACCTAGAAGCAAGCTCACAATGTTCCAGTACATCCTTAACCACGCTGGCTTTACCCTTAAATGCTCCCATCAGCAATAATCTATTATCAGTGAACAAGAGATTTGTGATCTCCGATGCCTAGCAACCCATGCGTTGCCCAAATAACCTACCTTCAACCACAACCCATCTGATAAGAGTAGAGTATATAGAGAATAAGCATGAATGGTGCTAATGGATCCCCTTGCCTGATACCCCCAGATGGCYAGAACACCTCAGATGGGTGCCCATTGACTAAAACCTAAAATGAGACCGATGTGACACATCTCATGATGATATGAACTAGCCGAACCAAAAAACCTAGTCGACCCAGGATCCAATGTAGGTATGACCAGTCAACCCGATCGTACACCTTACTCATGTCCAACTTTATTGCCATATGCGGCCATATGCGGCTTTAGTCGCCTAGCCTGTCTAATCCAGTGAKGAGCCTCAAAGGAGATGACTAAATTATTCGTAATCAGATGCTCTTTGACAAACACTCTCTGCGACTCATCAACAAGAAAAGGCATTGCTCCCCCGAAATGTATTAGCCACAACTTTAGATAAGAGCTTATAGAATACGTTACACAAATCGATTGGTCTGTACTTTGACACCAACCTAGGACTCTATACCTTGGGAGTCAAGGCTAAGAGCGTCAGATTAAGTGCATCCGAGCTCTCGCCCTCACTAAGAATCCCAACACCATCCTCGTGACATCTCTACCAAGGATACTCCAGTGCTTCAGGAAGAAAATAGCATGCACCCCATCTGACCCAAGCCCTTGGACAGGTGCATGTCCTTTAGGGCTTGCGGAACCTCCTCAGCTAAGAAATCCCTCTTCAATCTCCGGGCATGGGCCTTCTCCAGCTTGCTGCTCACTGCCTTCCCCATTTTCTCTTCTAGATTACAGCTCCCAGGGTTAGATGTAAACAGTGTCATGTAGAAAGCCACTAGGGCCCCCTCAATATGCTTCTCTTTAGTGAACATTCTACCATGTATGTCAACAATCAACACTACMAGAAAAAGTCAATTTTGTGAGGGATATTTGGCGAGGGCTAAAAATTCCTTGCAAATTTTGCTAGGGATTTGAGAGAGCTTAAATATCCCTCGCAATTTTGCAATAGATTTGCAACTACAATGAAATGGTTAGGATACTTGTGAGTGACAGACTAACCGTCGCAAGTCCCTCGCGAATTTACGAGGGATTTGTGAGTGAATAGCATCCAAACTAAAATTGTTTTCCAATCCCACGCAACTTTGATGCAAAACATTTCTCGCAAAACTTAGCGACTGTTTTGTGAGGGTCAGTCCGTCTCAATTATGTATGAAATAAAGCATACCATTATATTCGCACAAGCCATCGCAAATTCCTTGCTATTTTGTGAGGGATTTGCTACGATATTCTAATTTCATAGCATATGATTTTTAATTCTAATTTTTCATTGTCTCTCATAGATCCCTCAAAATTTTGCGAGGAGATTAGTGAGGCCTGTTTAAAAAACTTAAATCTTAATAAAGAAAAATAAAGACATTATTGGATCCCTCTATATCCTCGTAAATTTGGGAGGATTAGCAAGACTTGTTAAAAAATTAAACTAAAACTAAAAAAAAAAGGACACTATGACTATTGCGAGCCCTCAACAGATCTTCGCAAAATTTGCAAGGGACTAGCAAGGGACATGTTTAAAAAAAAAAGTAAAAATAAAATTAAAACTAGAAAAAAGACATGATATTATTGCGAGCCATTGTCAATCCCTTGCAACTTAGTGAAAAGGATCAGGCGAGGGATGTTTAAAAAAAAGTTAAATTAAATTAATAAATAAAATGAGGACATAATATGTATTTGAGCCCTTTAGATCCCTCACAAATTGGCAGAGATTTGGAGGCGATTGTGCTTAAAAAAAAGTAAAATAAAATAAAAATAAAAAATAAAGTACATAAATTTATTTCAGCCCTAGCAATCGCTCTCTAGATCTATAAAGGATAAGTGAGGGAACTTGTTAAAAAAGGTAAATTTTAAAATTTAAAATAAAAAAAATGTATATTACTGCTAGCCTCGAGATCCCTCGCAAACTTGCCAAGGGGGGATTAGCGAGCGACAGTTAAAAAAATAAAAAAATAAAAAGGAGGTATTAGAATGATGCCCTTGCAGGATCCCTCACAAATTAGTGAGGACTTATTTAAATTTTTGATTCATTTGTGTACGCTTTTTGAGCGGTTGCGAGGGAATTAGCGACGACATTGTAATTTTATTAATTAATAATAACCTCCAGGCAAAATCCTTGAAAAATTGGCGAGGATTTGCGAGGGATATATTAATTGCAGGGAAATTTTAATTTTATTAATTTATTATTACAGGTATAATCAATTTAGGGTTTGATAATAGAATTGTAAAGGGATTTGACCGGACGTTTATTATTTTTATTAAAAGAATAATTCGTCTATTGGCACATCCCTCGCTGCTTGCAAAGGATTATTTATTGACGAGGATTTATGAATTATTTTATTTATTTATTTATTTAATTGAAAGGTAAAAGTTGAACTTTCTAACGTTAAAGAATATCTAGACAACTTTAAATTCACCTATATATTTTGACGCCCCGTATATCTCTAGGAGATAGAAATCGACATGAGTTACGAATCATAGGGTAAAATTATTATAGGACTTAGTATGTTAAGAAGTAGGATATTCATTGGGATAGGATTATACCGTTAGAATAAACCCSAAAAARAACTYRACTTAATCAAATTTCAAAAATTCCTTTTTCTAAAATACCACTTCGATTTTTGTTTAATCTTTATACAAATTTCAGCTTTGATTAAACTTTATTCTGTTTTCTAACCGATTTTTCAGCTTATTTCTTAGAATTCTATTTTATTTTCTTTCTAAATGATTTACTACTTTATTAGCTTCCACTTTAGTCCAAAATTCTTAGTCTGAAATCTCTCCTAAAACTTCATTTTTTTTGCTCCATTGTGTTTTCTTCTTCAAATCACAGCCATTGCTTCTCAATTTTCTTATTGAATTCTAACCATTAAAATTCCTGAATGCATGGCTTGTATATGGCAAGAGTGTGCATAAGAGCGTGTTCGATTTTGGAGGGTTSTTCACCTTGTTATGTGCTGTCCGAACTGTGAGAGTTTTAGCTTTGAAATTAACAGCTACCCTGATGATATGTCGAGCTTTGACGGTTGATTATTTGAGGTTTTTACAGCTATCCAGCTAGGTGTCAAGTACACATGGTTTGGAGAAGAAAATTTTGAATTTTCTCCATTTTTTTGAAACCACCAGTGCATTCCTCTTCATTTTCAGCCGGTTTCCTTTTCTCTTATTCAGCTTAGAATTCTCCGCCAAACACCYCTATAAATTGACTTGAAACCTACTTCAATTCATGCTGCAGTTGACCWGTTTCTACTTGTCTTCATAAGTCAAAATACAGTCTTGTTCTCTACTCTTAAAAACAGCCCGAAACCTTTCTTCCTTGAAGACAAACCTTCAGGTATCCTATTTTTGGACATGCATAGCTTKCCATTTAATTCATTTCCTTGCTGCAATATCAGGTTAGTAAAATTTAAGTTTGAATTTATGTTGAGCTTGAATTCAAGGTTACAGTATAGCACTATCGGTTAAAAGGAAATTAGAATAATGCATGAAGTATTGTCGGGATCTTTTAAGAGGATGATTAATCGTGYAATTATGATGTGTCATAGAGTTGCATATAAGATGTTTCAGGATAAAAATGCTTCAATTAGAAGTCATTAGGACTAATCATTAGGGTTTAAACCTGGCCKAAAAAATTTATTTGCATTCAACTTGATATAGAAACCTGATCACTTGATGGAATTTAGATATATTGATGGAAAACCGCAACCATAGAAAGAATTTTGTGCAAATTTCACTCAATTCAAATGTATAAAACTTAAGATATTAGTTGAATTTTACAGTATGGTCAATTTGGCCAATTAAACATGAGTTGTGCATTTCCTTTAKATCTATTATTTATTTCGRATCACTTTAGGCTTGGATATTTAAATGGTTATAAATCTTAGTGCATTTGGACTATTTGGCACCAATTTCATTAAGAAACTCGAAGTATATTGAGAATAATACTCGAATCACTATAAGTTGTCCACTTATGTGAAGACCGATTTCAAACCTATCACTCCTACCCTAGAATTTTCTTACTAATGTATTTTCTAAAATTCATTCTATAAGTTATATAGTTTACATTTTTAATCATTTGATCTTAGCTCATAAAATATTTCTTTTTACAAAAATAGTTTTACTCAACCATAAAGCCGAATTAGGATGAAACGAGTTTTTAGGAAAAGACTTGGGTATGACTATTATGATTTATTACTAAGGACATTTTTACGGATTATGTTTAGGAAGCAYCAGATAATAGCTCTTTTCCTGACTAGTCAGAGATAYATGTGAGTTCCTTCCGACTTTTAAACCTCTTAAATRGGCCATTCTTATCCTACTYTAGATAACTATTATTTTAGCGTGAGTTCCTCTGTCTTTTAAAATTTTATAAAACATGCTTATTTTCAGCAYACTCTAGATAAYTGCTATCTTAACKTAAATTTTTTCAGATTTTTGAAACTCTCAAAATGTGCTTATTTTCATTAAGTGTACTCTATTATTATTCTCTATTCTCGTATGCTTGAAAATGATTTTHTCTTATCAACCATTTTATTCTGCAAAGAAACTTTGAATATTCTAACTTGTATTCTGCAGATTGTAATTGATGAATTGTTTTCAGAAAGTTTTTTGCAAAAGTATACCATTTTACAAAATTTTGATTCCTCGAAAATTATAACAAGTGTGATTTCCAAAGTCCATTTGAGAAAATTGTTTAGGGAAAAATTTGATCTACTTGTGATCTCTGCTGATTGAATGGACAAAATTATACTATAGATGTTTTGAGATTACTTTTTGTTTGCTTGATTGGATTGACTGATACTATTGACTACTCAATTGTCAAGCTCTAAATAACTAGTCCAGTGAGCAAAGTACCATACTTCGCTGGTCCCTAGTATGAGTACCTCTTGAGCTAGTCTCTAGGCGACAATATCAAAGTAAGCCTAACTATTGGCCAACGATTGGGCGGCCAGTGGCGGATCGAAATGCATCCAGCAAACGGCCGCATCATTCGGTACCCAGACTCGATTACAGGCACTCGTTACCCCTGATTAGGAGGTTTAACCCGGGGCGACTGATTCCATTTGTGCCATAGATAGCAATACGATTGATTGTACGAGGTGAAAAATAGTAAATAGCATGCGTAAATATGAGATGATAAGGCTAGTATTACTAGACCCCGCAGAGTTTTACTTTACAGTAACTGTTTCTCTGTTGTGTAATTTATCTAAAATGTTTTTGCCACTTCTTTGGTTTTGAAAACAGCGAAAAGTTTTGTGTAAATGTTTTAATTATATCCTAAACATGTGTTTTCTAGCTCACACTGCATACGTGCGGAACTCATTCAGTTAGAGCTCATAGTCTTTCCTCTGTTTTGTAGTGACGAATACAGAACATGAGGGTTCGAGATTTGGGGATAAAAGCTAGGGATATTCGTCTGTCAGTTGAAAGCGCTTGAGCAACATCAATRTCTTAGTCTAATGATTTTAAGATATATTTTATTCTGAGTTGTAATTGTATCTACAGTCTTATTATGTTGAACTTCAGATGTTTTATGAGAAATTGTATCTTTTGTAATGATAGTACTGGCTGTTGAGAGGCAGGCAGCGACTCGTTCAACCTTATTGATACTAGGGAACTGCGGGGACCACACATATTACTTACTTTAGGTGAGAAATTTCAACTATTATCAAATCTCAAACTTCTAACTCTCTGGTATTCATTAATATTCGTAATGTTGTGAAACTATCAAACTATATTTGAAGTTCTTTTATATAAACATATCTAAATTGTAGAACAAATTAGTGTTGTTACTAATTTTTTTAATACAGTAAAAAATCTATTTTTATTATCAATTTCGATTCAATATACTTTAAAATATAAGAAATTACATTAAGTAACCCAAAATACTTGAAACATTGCATATGCTAAAAGGGACTTCCACATTTTCATAAGACTTAACATATTCTCTCAGTAAGTTTTATATTTTGATTCACACTTTTTGTATTTTGGAAGAAAGTTTTATTATAATATCTGCAAGAAAAATAAAAAAATTACATGAAAAGAAAAATAAAAACTACAAGAAAAGAAAAACAAAAAAAAAATTTCATTAAAAAAATTACAAGAAAAATAATTTCAGAAAGCATTTCCCTTTAGACATTTTAGATATTCCCACACTTGGACAATTTTCAGATAACATTTCCTGCTTTCCCACTTTCAAAACCACCCCAACCCCTGCAGCTCTATTCTATTCTCACTACTCCTCTAGAGAAAAAAATCAGCCAAAAATAGGAAAATCCCATCAAATTTGGTGCCCTAAGCGGCTCTGTAAGGTTTCGCAGGTGGCTCTACTCCGGTTACTGCTTTGTCGAGGTAAGTCCTCCTCTCTTTTTCTCTCTACAAATGTATTTCGATTGTGCCGACAAATTAGGAATTTGAGTTCATTCTAGTTAATCTCTACCCAACCCATTTTGGTCGCTTATTTCTTTACTTGGAATTTTGATCCTAGATGAAAATTTTTGTTGCTGCTAGGGGTTTGAGTCCCACTTCAATCTCCTACAATCTCTCTATCTCTCTCCATTTTGTTTGGATGTGTCTATATCCTGAGATTAATTTTTCATAGTTTGGTGATTTTAAGATGTATTGGGGAAGATAAAGCAAAAACCAAACAGCCAAAGCGTGCCTAGTCTTTAAATAGTAGTTTTTCATCCACTTTCATGCTCATCATTGTTACATCGTACCAAATGTGGCAAAAATTAGGCAATTGTATTAGGGTTTTGTAAATTCAAAAGAATAATGCGAGAATTAATAAGTAACTGAGACATCATATAGTCTTAATTTATTTTCTTCTAGAATAATTCTCAATCAGGAGCAAAGAAAAGGTCGAAAATTCCTAAATGAAGTTGAATATAAGTAACCCTCTTGAAGGTGTTATTTTTTCTACTTGATTATTCTTTCTAACAAATTCTAATAGATGAAAAATGCAATTTTAATGTTGCTTTGAGAATATCCATTGGTGCATACTGAGAGATGGCACTTGAGAGGCACAAGATGGGGAATCTTGTTTCTTTGCACCTGAGGTCCTCGTTTTCTATTTAAAGATTGAATGTTTATGGGAAAGAGACAATACTCTAGTGAACGATTTTTGGATGTTTGTCTATACCATTTCAGATTGTTCACATGTGGGCACTAGGTATGCGAATGTGCACTAAAAACAAACTAGATCTCCAAATGCAACACTAGCCATACCTCGATGATCGAACATCCCCACGAAAGGGCAAGCACATCCCCAAGGCATGCCATGGCCAGGTGTGAGCAACACTCTTTGCTGCTCACAACGAGCTAGTCATCATGCTAATTCAGTCACCAACCCCAAGCACACGGCATGTCTTGACGACGCTAGTGCCAAATAGCCTCTGCTTTTGCACCTAGCAAACCGATGCTAACTCTCCATAGCACACTGTCCCCTAGCCAGCAACCATCGCTTGATTAGACAGTCATTTCTCATGCAAACTCGCTCACCAACGTAGGCATTAGGTGCGCCACAAGGCACTAGGCACCAGTCGACCAGGCACCTAAGCAGATTCTTGAACCCTTCCCCCCTGCAAGAGTTGTCATGAGGCCCTTTTTTTCGACCTTTAATACTTATCCAAAACTTCATCTCACATCGGCGCCAAATGCCCCAAAAGTCTAGCTAGCCTTCTCAAATGTGCAAAACAAGGGCGCTTACTAGGATTTTGCAATAATGCCATCGTTTTTTGTTAGCACTCATTCTTTTTGTTCAGTGGCCCTTAAGGACATTTTTAGCACTTGCACAATGTAAAATAAACACAATAAAGCTAACACAAACAAGTTTAGAGGCAATGCCCAGCCTCATATTCAAATCCACTAAGAATCACAAGGAATGTTATCTTTTAGCTTGGCAAACCTTACAACTTATCCCTCTTGATTTCTCCTTTTCCATGCCCAGGATAACTTAATATATAGCATAAGAACATTAAAAACCAGCCCTAACAAGCTGGGGTTTTTGGCCAATTACTACCAAGTTATTACACAATAGGCAGTTCCCCAACTGCTGGCGGTTGGCAACTGCCTACAAAACCGTCAGCAATTCACCTTGTCCAGCAACCGCCCGGCAATCATTTTATTTGTTTGATCTTATTTGTCTTGCCACAAGACCACTTGTTGTTTGTGCATCAATTTTGCTAGACCGATATGCTCAAGACTCCACTCAATGGCACCCTCGTGCCTCTTGCCCAAATCAATGCTTTTCTGTGCCCAAGAAAAGTAAGTGTTGTCTTTTTGGAAATCGAACTGAACTAGGAACCAAAATGGGCGTTTGCCCAATGCCCAATGAAGCCAACCTGTGCCCCGAAACTATTTTTCCCTCATCGAGAATGTTGCCCAATGCCCGGTGCTCATCCAAGCAGCTTGGACACTTTATGCCCAACAGTGCCTGCACCCAATGCACAACTGGGCACCGACACCTAGTGCCCCGGTGCCATTTGCCAGTGATGCTCAGCTAAAAACTAGCTTGGTTTTTGTTCCCGTTCTTATCTAGTCGACATTCGTTTCCCACAATTGAGCTTCCAGCTATGCTTGGTTTCGTGCCTAGGTGTGTCCCGCCCAGGCGTAGGCTAGCCTTGGTGCCGACGGCACCTCAGTGACCTTGCCCCTTATAAACTTCCCCCCACTTGAGAGCCTGATGCCCTCATCCAGGGGTTGACCACTAGCCAAGTAGCTAAGGTTCTGAAGATCCTTCAACAAGGTGACAAAACTAATTCTATGCTTCGGCCAAAAACTAAATTCTCCATGTCTGTTTTCTGGCTTGCACAATTTGTACCCTTCTTGCACAAATTCTGGCAGATGACATTGCTAATGTATAGGCCTCCYAAATAAGCTACCACCAAGACTTCCRCTGCTTGCAGAAATCCATCCCAAGGACCACCTCAAAGTCCTCCAAAGGAATGACTGAAAACTCAGTCTCGCCCACTCGTGAAACAAATTGCAAGTCCACTTTGGCCATGCCAACAACAGACCACACAACCTGTTTTGCCGTCTTGACCAAGCTTTTTGAAGGTCTCACTTGTACTCCCAAGTGCCTTGCCATTCTTTCAGCCATGAAGTTGTAGGAAGCACCTATGTCCACAAAAGCTTGTGCCTGTACACCATTAACCTACACTGTTACATAGAGTAAAGTTCAGCCTTCGAGATACCTTACCCATATCTCGAAATGGTGATTAGTAACAACAAAGAACCCATATAGGCATTGCCTTCACCCTCATCTACAACTAGGCATTGAGCTTCTCTTTCTTATGACAATTTTATGCAAACTGAGGACCCCACAAATGAAGCATCCACCTTCTCGTGGTTCGGTACTGGAGTTGCCACCTACTGGCTCCTCCATGCCATTCACTGGCTTTGAAGAGGATTCCCCAACCTTCTTCTTGTTTTCAAATTTTAAGAGCTTACCCTTCCTGGCATCCTTGCCTTGTTCCTTACACGATTGATCCCAATCAATTTGGCTAAGGGTTATCTTGAACTCAACCAATTGATCTGCTACTCCATCGGTTGTGCCCAAGACTGCAAACTGGCAATAAAATTGAACAACTTGTCCTCCTCGGACATCTCATGCACATCCAGCAATAAGGAGCTAAACTCAGTCACATACTCCCTCACCGTCTAATATGTTTCAAGCAGCAAAGTGCCTCAGAAGCCACCCGTACAGTAGTGGTGGCTAGGAACTGCTCTTTACATACTGTTTTTAATGACTCCCACGTCTCTATCTTAGGTAATGATTTGTCTCCTATTTTCATTCATCACCATAAATTGGTGTTTCCTGTAATATATGTGCTAGCATATGATATCTTGTCACCTTTAGCAAAAATCGTTGTTCTGAAGTAAAGCTCGACATCTCGCAGCAATTTTCCAACTCTTCGAAATTTTCGTTCACCATTAAACACCTTAGGTTTGGCACCTTGATCTACACCGCCCAGAACTCGAAACTGGCTCTAGCCTATCCTGCCAGAGACTGCTCTCATGTGGGGCCAATGTTCTGTCTGCCTGCAATATGCCCATGGACTGCTTTATAATCAGTCACTTTTGTTGAGAGGGCTTTAAAATGCCACCAATGTTGTTTCGCATATCGTCCACCAATTCAAAAATATAAGGATAAAACCTTACCCAATCAAGCCCCTCTCAGGCACTGAGTAATGCATCAACGTGCACCTCTAAGTCACTCAGGCGCTCTGGGCACCCGACGATGCCGTGTGCTGCTGTTAGTGTTGTCACCCATTGAAGGAACGTCTACAGCAAACTGGCTGCAAAATTGCTCCCACTTGGTTTGAGGCTTTGGTACCACTTGCACCACAGGCCCTTTTTGACATCTAACACTTAGCTAAAATTTCACCTCATATCGACCCCAAACGCCTCAACATCTAGCCAACCTTCGCAAAATATGCACAACCTGGGCAGTTAATAAGATCATGCAGTAATGCTRTCATTTCCTGTTAGCACTCGTTCATTTTGTTCAATAGCCCTTAAGGACGTTTTTAGTACTCTTACACAATGTAAAGTAAGCACAATAAAAGCAACACAAACAAGTTTACAAGCATGCCCAACCTCATATTCAAGCCTACTAAGAATTCTAAGAAACATTTTCTTTTGGCTCGACAAACCTTACAACTTATCCCCTCTGGATTTTCCTCTCCTTTGCCATGCCTAAGACAACTCAATATATAGCATAAGAGATAGTAAAAATCATCCTCAACAAGCTRGGTATTTCAGCCAATTTGAAACAAGTTATTACATATCTAGCACTTGACAACCGCCCAGCAACCGTTGACAATTCACGTTGTCCAGCAACCACCCTGCAATCGTTTTGCTTGTCTGATCTTATCCATCTTGCCACAAGATCAACTGTTTTTTGTACCCTAATCTAGCTAAACCGACATGCTCAAGACTCCACTCAATAGCAACCTCGTGCTTCTTGCCCAGATCAATGCTTTGCTGCGCCCAACAAAAGTAGGGGTTGTCTTTCTGGAAACCAAATTGAACCAAGAATGACCTTGGCATCTATCCAATGCCTAATCAAGCTAACATGCGCCCCAAAACTGTTTTTCCTTCATCTAGAATGTGCTAATGCCTGGTGGCCATCTAAGCAGCTTGCCACATTCTGTGCCAAATAGTGCTTGCACCCGATTCACAGTTGGGCGTTCATGGCTAGCACTCCAGTGCCCAGAGACTTGCTGGTGCCATYTGCTAGTGACGCCCAGCTGAAAATTGATCAGAGTCATTTTTGTTTTCGTGCTTGTCTAACCGACAATCATTTCCCACAGTTGAGCTCCCAACAAAGGTCGGCTCCTTGCCGAGGTGCCCTATGCCCAAGCATCGTACTAACCATTTCCTAGGCGTCAGCTAGCCTTGTTGTCGACGGCACTTCAAAAATGTTCCCCCCTTATAAGAGTTGTCACAAGGCTAATTTTCAGCCTTTAACTTAGCCATAAACTTCACCTCATGCAACTCCAMATGCCCATACATTTAGCCAGTCTTCCCCGAAATGTGCATAACAGGGCACTCACTGGGATCTTGCAACTAYGCTATCATTTTTCTGTTAGCACTCATTCTCTTTTATTCAATACCCTCAAGGACGCATTTAAATACTCATAGGCCAAGTAAAGCATGCAAAATTAAGCCAACACAAACAYATTGACGRGYAAAGCCTAACCTTATATTAAATCCAACATGATTACAAGGAATGTTGGTTATAAACTTGGCAAACCTTAGAACTATCCCTCTGGATGTTCATCACTTTTGTGTCATGCCTAGGCCAACCCTATATGTAGCACAAAGACAATGCAAACTGTCCCCCAACATGCTRGGAAAAACGGCCAATCAGCATTAAAGTCCTCTTAACTAGCAACAGTTTCCAAAACTGCGTGACCGTTACCAAATGTATTTGCAGTTTTAGCTTTACCTATTAACTGTTGTGCTGATTGTGCACCCCTCGATTCTTGCCACAAGGTCAGCTGATGTTATTGCTCCCATTTTGGTTATGATGCTTTGTTATGTCTTGCTAGCACACCAAGCAAGACTTGTCATAGGCCTATATGTCTTCATCCATCTTAGGCCATGTAAAAAGCCGGGTCAGCAAGGCTYTCGTCCTCTTCATGCCTTGATGACCAGCCCAGTTTGTGTCATGCATTTYCCTCAACAATTCCTACCTCAAAGGTACAGAAGGCACATGGASACGACCACCTTTGGCCATCAACAACCCGTCCTCAAACCAGTAGCATCGGACCACTCTCTTGGCTACTCACTTCATCATCTTTTGATATCCAGCATCATTCCTGGATTTTCACAAACCCTGTCAACAAAGGCAAAAACAACAATGCTCATGGAGTTCACAAATTCTGTCACCACTTTCAGACTTAGACATCCACAATAGTATTTTCCTAGCTAGGATGATGTGCCCAATTGAAGTTGAATTCTACTAGAAACTCTTGCCAACTTGCTTGCTTCGTGGATAGAATTTTTTGGGGCTAAAATAAGTATTAGCGACATTATCGGTCACCACCTGAAACTTGTCTCCCAGCAAGAAATGCTTCTATATCATCAAGCAATAAATGACCGTCATCATCTCCTTTTCGTGGGTGTTGTACCTTTGCTCAACATCCTTCAATTTACACTCTTAAACACCACTGGGTGTTTGTCTTGCACCAATAGACCACCAATAGGATGATTCGATACATCCCTGCGCACCGCAAATGGCAAACTGAAATCTGGCAACTTCAGCATCGGCTCGAACGTCACAGCTTCCTTCAATGCATGAAAAGTTGCCTCCTCCCGGCCCACATCCAACCTTGATCTTTCTTTAAAATATCYGTCAAGGGAGCAAGAATCATGGAGTAGCCTTTACAAAATGTTTGTAATAGTTATCTAACCACAAGAAAGATCTCAGCTTAGGAACCTTGGTAGGGGCCGGCCAATCTAAAATAGCCGCTACCTTTTGTTTGTCCATCCTAACATTTCCTTGGCTGATGATGTGCCCCAGGAATGCGTTATCTGGACATAGAATTCACATTTTCCTTCTTAACAAAGGGCTAGTTCTCCCATAATTTGGAGAACACTAGTCTTAAATGCCCAATATGTTCTTCTAGAGTTTGGGTGAATATAATATCATCATCCAAATACACAACCATGAATTTATCTAGAAAATCATAGAGTACGTTGTTCATAAGGTTACAAAATGTTGCTGGGGCATTGGTGAGGCCAAAGGGCAATAACATAAATCCATAAGACCCATAACAAGTGACCACAGTTGTTTTGGCCTCGTCCCCCATTAGCAATCCACACTTGCCAAAAGCCAGCCCTTAAGTCAATCTTTGTACAGAATTGGGCATCAGCAAATCTGTCAAATAGGTCCAAGGCATCCTGGTACTTTTTTTCTTATCTTTATCTTGTTCAGCACCTAGTAATCCGCACAAAAATGCAGAAAACTGTTTACTTTTTTCTAAAACAGAGCTGTGGCACCATAAGGGGCCTTGGAGAGCTAAATTAGCCCATCATCCAGCGGTTTGTTAAGATGCCTCCTCAATTTGCAAGCTCAACAAGGGACATCCGGTAAGGGGCATAAGCTAGGGGTTTTGAATTTAGTTCCAGCTCGATCTTGTGGTCAATAGGGCCCCTGGACGGATGTTTCTTGGGCAATTCTCGAGGCATGAGCTAGGGGTTTTGAATTCAGTTCCAGCTTGATTTTGTGGTCAATAGAGCCCCTGGACAAAAGTTTCTTGGGCAATTCCCAGGGCAAGTATTGGCAAATTTCCCCAGAATTTCAGCGACTTGGTGGGCAACATCTTGGAATACATCTAGCTCGATCTYTATCAATGTTGCTAGATATGTGTCCTCCTCACGTTTCAATTGAGCCTTCACCTGTAAGGCCGAAAAAGAACCTCGTTTCTCATAAGGCTTAGGTAGAGAATATCTCATATCTACAAACAGGGGCATGGACCAGTTGTTGATGTAGATGCCTCCCATAAATGGCACCACAGAAACCTCTGCCTTGAGCTTGAACTCCATGCCCAGAATTAGGTCAAAGTCATCTAAGGGCAAGGCCAGCAAATTCACCTTCCCTTTCCATGCACTGACCTTCAAATCCACAATCGTTGTACCCTTGCTAGGCTTAACAGCCAAGTTTACTACCTTCACTCTGCTAGCTAACTATTCCATCACTCGCCCTAGCCTTTGTGCCTCCTTTTGGGCCATGAAATTGTGGGTAGCCCTAGAATCTATCATAGCAAGGCACTCCACGCCATTCACAAAAATCGTTGATACATCGAGCCATTGTGTTTAGGAGTGATTACTGTATTGGTGATAGTATTCATAAAGTGGAAGGGATTGACATAGACATCCTCCTTAGATCATCCCTCTTCCTTGGCAACTGTTGCATCGAATTTTCCCCTCTTGGGATAGGCTATGGCCATATGAGGGCCGTCATAAATGAAGCACCCGGCGCCCTTGGCTTGGCTATCGAAGTTGCCCAAACCAGGCTTCTCCTTTACATTAGTAGGCTTGTAAGAAGACTCACCAAACTTCTTCCTCTTATCTTTCTTCATAAAATGGCGTGCCTTCCTATCCTTGTCACGATCCTTCTTACCTTTCGGGCCAAGAGCCTTTTTGAAGTCTATCAACTGATCAACTGCTGCCACGACCTCTGGCCATGTCTGAACAGATTGCCTTCTCGATTCAGCATGTGCCTATAGCTGTAGACCCACCATGAAGTTGAGCAAGTTGTCATCTTCGGACATTTCTCGAATGTCYAACAATAAGGAATTGAACTCCTTCACATATTCGAGAACAGTTCCCTTGTGTTTAAACCTTCAAATCACCTTCGGGGCCACCCAGGAGGAGTTTATAGGCAAAAGCTGAGCCTTCAAGGCTGCTTTCAATGCTTCACAAGACTTGATCTTGGTCTAGGAGTCATCATAGCTTCGAGTCCGCCACCACAATTTTGTGTCACCTGAAAGATACATACTTGCAAAAGAAACTTTCTCACCGTCTGGGACTCTTATCATTTTAAAGTACTGGTCAACGTCCCATAAGAAATTTTCTAGATCTTTGGCATTTTTTGCTCATAACATCCCTTGCTATATGGAACTAATTATCCTATGTGGAAAGCCAGAATGAGGGCTTTCTTAAAAGCTATAATAAACAAGTTTGGACTTATGTAGTTACAGGTTATAGTCCTCCCTCAATCACTAAGGATGTAGTACATTATTAAATTAGTACTTGAATGRAATAGTGGTGAACTTGATAAAGCTAATTGGAACTCTAAAGCATTGCTTGCCATGTTTAATGTTGTTATTCTAACACAAATGCAAGCAATTACAACCTGTGAAATTGCTGAGGAAGCATGGAATAAACTAGAGATAAAAGATGAAAGAACTAATTAAGTAACCGGGTCAAGGTTGAGGAGTCTAATAACTGAGTTTGAAAATACGTTTATGTCTGAGAATGAATCTATTACTAATTTTCATGGTAAATTATGTAATTTATCAATTGAATGCTTTCTTCTTGGTTAATCATATTCTAATGCTAAACTTATCAGGATAGCCCTATGTTCACTTCYAAAGAGATTCAAGGCAAAGGTCACTTCCATTGAARAATGTAGAGATATCGAYGAAATAGACTGAGATCAATTGATTAGCTCATTCCAGATGTACRAATAAAAATATGAARAGGTGGGATAAAGATAAATAAGCCAAGGGTTCCAAAAGCATTGATAAGGATACAARTGCATCAGTGACCAAGAATTTCTACAAGTATCTGAGGAGGAACTTTAAAAAAATATGGTCTGCGAGAAAGTAACAAAAAGGATAGCAGCATTCAATGTTGTGAATGCAAAGGATTTGATCATATTCAGGTAGAATATGCAAACACCCATAAAGAAAAAGAGTGTGCAATGGTTGTTCTCTGGAGTGATAGTGATGATAAATCAGATGGAAATAACAATGATGCGAATAACCAAAATTACCTAGCTTTTATGGTGACAAAGACGAATGAAGTACAAAATAATTCCAACATTGAGTCTRAGAAARAGCAAAAGGATATTAATGCAAAAGATCTYCAATCTGCATATAAAGACATGTACATGCAATGGTTGGAAGTTATGAAGCAAATCAAACCGCAAAAATGGACGATCTCCAACTAGTAAAAGAGAACCATGAGTTGGAAGAGAAAGTCAAAACCTTGCAAGAGGAGCTCAACTATTCATAACATAAGCTTGTTCAGACCTTACGAGAACTAGAAAATACTAATAGTATCTTGAGTAAATTCCATACTAGTACCACAAAGCTTGAGCAAGCCTTACACATGGGAAAGCCAATGGGTGACAAATTTGGAATTAGCTTCTAGAATAAGAAATGAGTGCGACCGCATTGACAGAAATCATAAATTTCTAGCAAAAGAAACAAGCATAAAAGGTATACAATTTCATACCTACATGTCACTTCTATGGAAAGTTAGGACATATTAGGCCTAAATGATTTGAACTACGTTTCTATATGCATTGGGTGTTTAACGAATCTAAGATTGCATCGACTTGATCTAAAGGGAAAGAAATTGTTAAAAATAAATGGCTTCCTAAAAGTTATACTTGTGATAGTGAAAACACTTTCCACTTAGACCTTTCTGGATTTAAAGAAGTCTATTGATGTTTGTTCACTGTAGTATGTTACATCTAGTTAAGGGACTGCCACTTACTTTGGTCATGTATGTGGGAATATTGGTTCATAATTTCGGTCCAATATATGCAGTTTTAGTTTGAGTGTGGCTAATCTAACATCAATTTCCTGTGTTGTACATCATTAGATATATATTGCTCCAAATTAGACATTTGTTCTATCTACACATTGATTTTCCTCTTATTTATTATTGCCAAGACCGATATTTACATCTGGATGGCTACCACCTATTGAAGAGTGGAAGCCACCAATAGTAAGAAATTTTGGTGTAGTAATCCCTATCTCATGACTGCTCTACCATGGAAAAGATTACCTCAATATGTGAGTGAAAGTCACAGATTGAGAATTCTGTGTGAGCTTTATGTTTATTAAAATAAAATTCCAACATTGACCGCGTAAAATTCCTATTATGAGTTAGCAGAATTATGCCTGGTCCAGTGCTCTGTACAATTTGCTGAGAGAAGGAGTGATAATATTATGTTCCCCCTTGAGGACACCCACACACATGAGTCTTGGTATTTGACAAGGAACTTCCATTGGGAAGATAGACTTCTTTGATTACTTGGTACAATTATGCGTTTCATGTTATATCAATTTTGGAATTGGGTTGAATATCAGATCTTTTTTGGTTGCATTCCATTGGCTCTGTTGTGCTTCAATCAGTCCTACATGCAATGCCTCGGTTGTTACACAATTCCTTATGAGATGTAATACCCTCAGTGAATATGCTTTGTCGCTTTGTTTTCTTCAATATAGTTAATTTATTATTTTTTATCTTTTTTTACTACTTTACTAACTATTTGTTTGAGGCAACATCTCAAGCATCTCCTTAAGGGAGAATCCGATATCTGAGATGGCTGAGACTGAGTCTCCAAGCAGGCCATTGTTGATTATCCTGTAGCCATGATTTATTTTGATGTTTTATGTACAAACAAAGAGAGAGTAGTACATGCTATATTTATATATTTTGGTGAATATGAAGTTTACTAGCTAGATGATATAGTTATGGATGTGGTGGTATATACAACTAGATGCTATTTTTCTTTCTATTTGATCACAAATGAAGAGAAGATAACTGATTTGATTATTTGATTGCATTTTTGGTAAAAAAATGAACTTACTTTAAAATGAACTTACTCTGGTTCCAACCTTTACAAAGGTTATTTGAGTGTTGAACTGATTAGACTATCTTTGCATTCTTTAGGAAATGAAAACCCAAAAAGGGGGAGATCGTAAGAACATAGGGTTTTGGTAGGATTTCTAGTAATTTCATATGAACCAAAATGTCAATGTGAACATATTGAATTTTGGTATAGTCCACACTTGATTTAATATATCCTATGAATGTGAATTTGTGAATTAGTTCATGTATTAAAGGGTACGTACTTTGGACTTTATAGATACTTATCTGATTTAATGGTTATTTATATTGAAAGGTATTTGAACTTTTGATGTATGCATGATAGGAATAGGATATTTATTTATCTTGTTACTGAAGATTTTTATTGAATCATAATCTATTAGAACTTATCCTTTAATATCCTATATTTACAAAAACTATCCAAAACTTAATATCTGGGTTAATGTATATGTTTTTCATGTGAGTTATTGGTATGATGCAACAGAGGTAAAAGTGAAATACAATTGAGGTCTAGTTGTGAAGTTCTTTTTCATGGTTTAATATTCTTGCTTATTTTTTGCTTGGATTAATCCTTGCTGTTTATTAATTGTTTATCATGAAGTTGTATCTCTGAGGAGACTTAGAAGTTGAGGAGGAAGAAGTCCCTGCTCAACTAATGGAAAAAAAGTTTCATTATCATTGACAAACAAATTTCAAAGAATCCATAARCAGGTACTAGATTCGATTTAGTAAAAGGGAGTTTTACTTTATGTCGAATGATTGATGTATAAGTTATTTGAACATAATTTGATTTATTAGATTTCTGGTAATGTCTGGATATGTTCCCAGGGATGTAAACTATTTTGTTGAACCATGTCAAATCATGTCTCTTCTATCTTGATTGTTACTTGAATTGTTTACATTCAATGGATAAACTCTAAACTTGTGAACCAACTTATAGAAGTAGTAATCAATACTTACACATCACATCTCGATGGATGTCATTGTGCTGCTGCAATAACTTTGCTAAAGTTCTAAAAGAACAGGAATTTGCATAGCAGCCACAATAGTTACTCTACAACAATGATGATTTTGATTCCCAGTGCTTTCTCCGCAGTATGCAATCCTTTTGGTCTTTTAATTGATAATAGTGATGAAGATTTAATTTGACAAAAGAGATGGAGATTAGCAATTGCTCATGAGTCTTGCTATTGACCATAAACACRAAGCATTTAAAAAGCAAAAGGAAATTGTATTACCATGGCAAAGAGCAAAGAAGATTGGACCTATAAAGGAATTAAAAAGTTAGCAAGAAGCCAAAAGAGTATCAAGCTTGATTTGGAATTTGCTTGAATTAAGATGGAGGAAAACTTCGGAGTTCCTGAAGCTGCACCAAGTTAGAACTTGTAGCAATTATGTTACCTGAGTTTTTTTAATTTCTTGAAGATAAATGTTCATTTAAGTCGRTACCATAATTTATAGACACCAGATGGCTTTTGGTGATAGACTTTGTAAAGATTGACAAATCACTTATGTTTTATCCAATGGGCAAGAATTGTTATAAGATTTGTAAAAAGTTATTTAAAAAAGTAGGATTTCAAACTAAGTCTATCCCGACTCAATTGTGATTGTCTTTCAACTCATATTTCACATAGAACTTTATTAACAAAGTTACATGATTTATTTGAAATTTGCTAGGGTTGRTCAAGAATATCACATGAGCTTCTTTTGGAGACAAACATAAGACAGTCTTTATCTGAATGGGTTTGGAATTGATTGGGCCATACAATACTAAAAGCAAAATATTAGTCAAAGTGAAGTTTCAAGTTGTAAGACAAACAAAAGGTAGCTCAAAAGCAAATATCCATATAATCAGTATGTTTTTGTGCAAGACTCATTTTTAGGCTGCACTCTTAAATAAGCTCAAGGGGCCAATTTGTAAACATGAAAATTTTACCAAGTTAAATTTCCATAATTTATTTGAACTAAATAAGTGTCAAATTAAAATATCACCATYAGCCTTGGCAAATTYAGTGTCTTGACCAGTGAGGTACTGATAAATGTCAAGGATGATAATATACGACCAATGAAAATCAAGTATGTAGCCTAGYGAATCAAATGGTGCCATATCACTCCTGGATAAGGCTCGACCAATCAAACCTTCTTGCCAYGTCTATAATAAGAGGCAAAGCTTAAGAGGAAGAGGACGGGGAAATTATATTTGAAGAATTGGTGAAGCTCTAGGGTGTTGAAGCTCTCTCCATTTCTTTGCACATGTCGAAAGTCTTCCATCCAATAAATTAAGACTATCCTTTACTTTATAGGCTAGAAATCTCTTGGATCTCCTTCTACAAATCTTGAGGAGGTTCCGTTGTCAATCTGAGATCAAGTTGTGAAGCCCTCGAAATCCAAATCAAAAGAAAAGAATCAGTGGGGTTCATTCTGAAATCGAGAATAGTTTTGAGATTTAACTACCTAATATCAACTTTATAAATTATTATTTGTTACATATTTTCTTGTTTTGTTAAAATATTTTTTACAGACTAGAGTTTCATCTAACGTAGGAGTTTTTGGTGTTAATGGGTAAGTGCTTATGAATCTTGATGGCTTGCTTTATAATTTGAGAGTCGAGAAGTGTTTTTTTGAGGTCGGTTGCCAGTTGGATTCRTCCTTCATCTTGGCTATCATTGGTTGAGAGGATGGCGGCCGAATAACATTCACCATGTGTTGCTTTGTCACCAACGACATTGTACACTTGGTTTCCTAAAAAAGGTGATGGTGTTGTCATGCATTTTACTTTTTGCTCTAAAGTCGCTGAGAGCTGGTCGACCAAGGATTTCATTAAACGTGGAGGATTCGGAGACAATCAAGAACTCCACAAATTTGATGACATGGTGTGAAACATAATGGACCAACTAGAAGTTGAGTTTTTCTAATGGCCAAGATYGAGCCACTTGTGAATCCATCAACAAAGATGTTGTCAGGAATGATATGCTAGGGTTCGATTCGCATTTCTTGAAAGGAATTCTAAAAGAGAATGTTAATAGAGCTTTTAGTATCAATTAAGATGTGTTTTATCAGACTTGTGGCTATATGAGGGGTGATGACTAGGGGTTGAAATTGGCGAGGTAGCATATAAGCGTCTCTTATTTTTTGTTGTTCCGTGGGATGAGAAAGCCATATGTATGACCGGAGGATATGGGTTAGTATTGTTGTTGGCAATATGTAGATAGTTGCTTGAGCTAAGTTCAATGGTCGATGGTTTGGTTGGGGTTCATGACGATGGTTCTCGCTCGATTCCCTAGACTTTTCTTTGGGCACATGCTTGGATGAATTCTCTAAGGTGTGGCCTTACCAGATGGCCTTTTCGATCTCCTTTTTTTATATCGTTCTAAAATTTGTGTCATGACTATGATCTTTGTGAAACTGGCAGAGTTTTATGGTGTCTTTATTTGCAGCAAACAGTTGTTTGGGTTGTCGAAGGATACCAAGAATTTCTATATGCTTGAGTATTTGAGATTTGGAGGTATTGAGTAGTATGATGTCCTGTTGTTTTGGCTGTGATCAGGGATATGGTGATTGGAATCTAGGAGGTTGCATGTGGGTAACTTCCCTAGTGCTCGAGAAGTGTAATCTGTCCTGTGGGCAAAGTCATAAAGAATCAAGCATACATGGTCATTTATTTCATCCATCAGCAGTGTAAGGGATATATCTTTTTTCTATGTCCATTTCCCTTTTTCTTTCTTGTTCTCCTCTCTTGTTATGAACTTCTCCACCTTATGTAGAAGGGTTTGAATTGTGTTTGGTTGGGAAGTGGATAGTTTAAGGGAGAGGTGGCCAGGTTTCTGACCATGATAGAAAGCTTAGATGTACATGGCGTTGGTCCGATCTATTACTTCAATGGCCTCTAAGTTAAAGTGGGTCAAGTATTGCTTTGTTATCTCTTTTCTGCGCTGCTTAATGTTAAGCAAATGAACTATTGTCTTGCGATATTGGTTACTTCCAGCAAAGTGGCTTAAAACATATATCCCATCTGGTCAAAGTTGTGAATAATTTTCGGTGGGAGGCCCGAGAACTAATTGAGAGCTTGGCTAGTGAGAGTGCTCGGGAAGGAATAACAGAGGATGATGTTGAGCCTAAGTGTCATGAAATTAAAAATGTGGGAAAGGTTACAGTGTCTTTATATCGCGTGACTTTGGGCATTTTGAACYAACTTGGTAGGGTGACCAATTGGTAATCCTCCTTGAGCGGGTTGTTTTAAATGGTGTTCCAACTTGAGGCTAGTATGGGAAGATCGAGCATCATTCCAAATCTTGTCCTCTGTTAGTTAGTTCTAGTAAGTGGGTGAGGTACCTAGGTGTTGATAATGTGTCCCATAGACTCCTTTAAGAATAGTATGGGGGCCTTTAGGCCGGGATGGATCTGTGGGGATCTGATCGCCAAGTGTGCCTAAGGGCAACTAAGAGGGACCTTATCTACAGTATGCAGGGTTCAGCTCAGTGCATGTGAGAGGAGGTCATTCAATAGGTTGCCAAAGAGGATGACGATTGGTTAGTTGATTCTGGTTTAGGTGTGGCTTTGCCATTTTTTAGATGCAAGAATTCCTGGAACTCTTCAACATGTTGCATTATCCTTTAGAGCTGTTCTAGTCTTTTAGGGTCATGAAAGAGTACTGGTAAAGGCAAAGTGCTTGGTGCTGGGGGTGGTATTTCTAATGGTAATGTTTGGGCAGAATGGACGAAAGTGTTAGGATGTCTAGGTGGTGGTATCTCTRAGTTCTCAATTTCGAGGATATATGTGGTGTTTGTTTTGCAATGTTTGGTGTTGGAGGTCATATCTGAAGGAATATTTGTGTGGGGATGATTGTTTTTCTGGGACAAAARGACGRTGGGCATTAGTATGATGTTACTTGGTTCCTCAATGTCCGAAGAGACCTCAAGGATCTTGTTAATATCCAATTTCTAATGTCGTAACGGGTAAGACATTTTGAAGCTTAAGTAATATTCTATTAATAAATAGTGAAATTAATAAAARGCCAAAATAKCATCAAATATAGGAGAGAATCYAACCTGTAATAAGTGATATTTATGATTTAAATAAGCTTAGGGTTGAGGGGTATCTTACTATCAGATGATGTGAGACTCATTTCTAGGAGGTGTGGTATTTTTGGTTCTTTGTACCTCAAGTACATTAGCTAGAAACGTTATTCATAATATATTTGCAACAATTCCCCTAATAACTAACCTATACAACAACTACCTCATCAAAAATTTGTTTGGAAGAAACCCAGTAGGAAAAAATGAGCTAAACTAAGACAAAAGAGTAAAGTTAATGCTGATATTACTGGCTGACTCGTTAAAAACTTGTTAAGAGAAGCCAGTGAGATAATACATGAATGAAAGAAAATGAGTACATCTATTTCCACTAATGTAGATGAACATTGAATGTCTTTGAGTCAACAAATTCCAATATGATGTATCAACTTTATCAATGTAGATGTTGGCAACATCAGTAAATAAGTCTGCCACATTGTCAATTAAACGAATCTGTTGAACATAGATGGTCCCACTTCTTTTAAGCTACTGTACAAAAATAATTTTAGGAAGATATGCTTCTCATGTCTCTTTTGATATAATCTCCTGAGAGTGGTGCAGCACAAGCTTATGAATTGCAATAATTTGTGAATTATTTGAGCATGTAACTCTTATAGTTTGCTTAACAAATCTCTATTAAAGAGTAGTCCCTAAAGAACTATATCATTCAAAGAGATTTACAAGAAAATGCATTTCAGGTCGAGTGCAATTTGCAAGCTAATTTAATGCACCAATTGCACTAAAGTACGGTACTTGAGGACTGAAAATCTTTTTYCCCATCTTCAAGTAGGCGAAAATGATTTTTATCAACMTCAAGTGATTTAATGACCATAAGTGATCCCAATCGGTGTGCAATATCCATATAATTATTTYGTCACTTTTTATTTATACTTGAACTGATGAACAAATAAACCTTCAGGGAAATGTTTAATTTGCAGACCATGACATATTTTTGTCTTTTCAAGATCTTTCGTCTAAAATTCATTTTTCATGTAATCRACAGCTTTGTTGAGCTCTTCAAGAGTCTTAGTTAGATTTAATCAACATAAACTGCAATAATTGTGAATCCTATATTTGTTTTCTTTATGAAAACACAAGGTAGACATTGTTATTTTCCTATCCTCCTTCAGTAAATATTCACTAAGATAGTTATACCACATCCAACCAATTTTTTTTAATCTTTATAATAATTTTTGCAATTTAAATGAGAATATGTTCTTGGGACAAGTCTTATTTGCTTTTGGAACTTTAAATCATTTGGAGATTTTCATGATTTCATGTATATATCACNTCTTTATGAAAACACAAGGTAGACATTGTTATTTTCCTATCCTCCTTCAGTAAATATTCACTAAGATAGTTATACCACATCTAACCAAATTTTTTTAATCTTTATAATAATTTTTGCAATTTAAATGAGAATATATTCTTGGGACAAGTCTTATTTGCTTTTGGAACTTTAAATCATTTGGAGATTTTCATGATTTTCATGCATATATCACTATCTAGTGATCTATATAAGCAAGCAATGACTAATCCATCAAATGCATATCAAAGTTGTCATGTAATACTAATCTAACAAGATATTTGAACATAGTTGTATTCACTACAGGTGAATATGTTTCTATATAATCAATACATTGTCTTTATCTTAGCTTTCGTCATGCTTTATACCACATGAGTTCATTATTTTCATCTCTTTTTTGCATATAAATATACCTATTATAATCAACTGATTTTACACATTGTGTGTTTGGACTACGGGAGCCTATGATAATATCAAATAGTCTTTTGTTCATAAAAAGTTAAAATTTTTTAACTTCCCATATCAAATTATTGAACTCATCTTATCTTGCATTAGCACATCATCCCTATCTAATGGTTCTCCTAGGGACTTATTTTATCTTGCATTAGCACATCATCCCTATCCATCCTAATTAATGGTTCTCCTAAGGATAAGACAAGATTTTCTTCACTTCCCCTCCATCTTCATTTTATGCATGAAATACCTTTCTATTCTATATCTTCATTTCATAAATGATATTGTAATTTATGCCAAGGCAGACATTCTAAATACAAACCCCTTAATTCCCGTTCTCAATAAATGTTGTATTATTTTAGGTCAAAACATTAACAATTCACCATATCAAAAATTTCTTATGTCCCAATATAAAAAGACAACAACATAAAACAAACTCTCTGAAAATCAAAAGAACCTTTTAACTTAAGCTTTCTTTGTTGCACTCTCAGGTTAACAAACACTCTTTCCATCTCATAATTGACAAAAACTATACCAAATTGACTTGCTAGAAAACTAAATTTCTTGCATTTGGAAGTAGACTTATTCTCATTAAATCAACTCCGGCTTCCATATGTACCCATATCATGCAAATATCAAACTAAATCTAATCTGAAGTGGATTGATTCTATAGCTAGAAATTTCCTCTAGGAGCTCCATCAAAAGAAAAAAAAAGAAATTGGGAAATTGTTTGTCTAACCCATAAATTTTGAGGCTGATAAAGTCCAAATTAGTGCGATAATTATAGAGTATTGGATGGACTTTGGAGCATATTTTATTGCACTAATTATATATTTTATTGATATTTTATCCATTTATGACTCTTTGAAGGTAATAGAAGAAAATGATGCATTATTCGAGCATTTTGAGAAAAAATTCTAGAAGTGCATAAAATCTACCCGGTGGATACATGGATGGATGAATTTGGCGAGTTATTTTCAAGATTGGAAGACTCCTATTGCCTTATGAGAATTTTTAGGGATATATATCCCTTGTGATCAGTAATTTGATATTTAAACATGAGCTTTCTTTATCAGGTTGGGTTTCAAATATTTGAATTAGTTATTTAAGATAATGAAGGAATTCTTGTTGTTTCCTATCATCCATATAAAGGGAAGGGAAAACAAGAGATGTAGTGGGTAGTAGAGAATCACCCATTCTCCATATTATTATCTACTATGCATCTTCACATTATGTTTTGTTTCTAAATTCTTGTATTCTGGTTAATGGATTAATGAAGCATTAGTTCAATTCATTTCAACTGAATCTAAATATGCTTATATACTCAATTTGTAGTAAGTATTTTTTATTCTTTGTAATTATTACTTAATGGTTGTTTCACTTGATTGAACATTATTTGCAAATATTTTGTTAAGTCTAAGAGCTTATAGCYAAGTTAGACCAAAAAAATCTRTAATTATTTGTTGTGGTTTAGTAGAGAGGCAAATTAGCATAATTTYACTTGCTATCAGAGCGTGATGTCAAGAGGAAATAACGGGTTAGTTTAATAAACTTGCTATCTGAGTTCATTAATTAGAATTGGGTCTCTCTAATTCTTAATGTTATCTGTATATTAAATCTAATATGCTATATCTCTGGGATTGTCTATTGATTAAGGGATAATTAATAAGCTTTTTCCTTTTAATTATCAATACTTAAGGAGKGASTGGTTGTTTAAAGCTACCTTTAACAATYATAACCAATTTATTTGTGAATGTTGAGTAAATTAYTGAATCAATGAGAAAATACTTGAACTAGTATGGATTTAATTGCCTTATCTAGAGTCTTGTTTTACTGAGAAGTTTATGTTAAAAGCTATTGTTCTATATTTGATTGTTTTCTTGCTAGATTGTAATTGTTAGTTCATCATTTTTTGTTAACTTAAGTTAAATCATCTTGAAAGAAAATTGATTTGCCATTCCCTACGAGAGACGACTGTGTAACCACTGTACCTAATTAACCGCGAGCATATTTATTTGATATTTTGATGAATTAACGATGCATCAAAATTTTGGCGCTGCTGCCGGGGAAACATTTTAAGTAATCAATTTCTTTCGACCTTATCTAACTCCTTTTTYATGCTTATTTCACCATTTTCTTCTCCTTGATCTTCTATATGAACTCTTTCGTGGCTAGTGATCTAGATTTGAACAAGACATGTATTCAAGAAGGATGAATAACATAAGTATGTCTCCTCTTGAACCTAAAGTATCTGAACTAGTTTCTAGTGGTCAACAATGGCCACTAGGAAACATACAACAAGTGGAGACTTGTAGAATGTTTTCGAGCATGGTGGCGAATGTCCTATACTTTGAGATGATCCTTATGAGTGTGTGAAAATGAATGAAAGATTTCCAGGCCCACCATAATGGGAGTATGATCCTTATGCAGATGTTTATAACTTAGGATGAAGGGATYATCATGATTTTAGTATGGAGCACAACCACAAAATTTTCAACATTCTCAACCTTGGAAACCTACTCAACCACAACAGTTCCTCCCATATCTAGAGCCAGGTATGCCTCTTGTAGATCTTGTTGAAATAATTGCTAAAAATATTGAATTGATTCAATAGGAAAATCTAAGATTTCAACAAGAAAATCAAAGGCATGATCAAGAGATGATGGCAAACATAYGCAACATAGAAACCCAAATCTCACTAATGGCAATTGCAATAAGTAATTTTGAAGAACATCAAGAGGAGTTGTCTTCTCAAGTTTATCTAGTTTCAAGAGAAAATGTGGGAGCCATGACCTTGGGGAGTGAAATTGAGGTGCAGATACTTCGTTTAAGGAGGAAGCACATGAGGAAAATGATGAGTTTGCACAAAGAGAGGAAGAAGAGAAGGAAATAGCTACTCCTAAATCTCAAATTGAGCTAACCAAATYGATTGATAATGAACAATCAAATACACTAGCAATATGTCCTCCATTCCCTTCGAGATTAATTGAATTCAAGAAAGAAGAGGAAGAGCAAGAAATTCTCCAAACTTTTCACCAGGTTGAGGTAAATTCCCTTTTATTTGATCCAATTAGACGAATACCTCATTATCCTCAATCTCTTAAGGAGTTGTGCATAAACAAGAGAGCTAAAAGACAATGAATTGGCAAGTGTGAAAGAGAATAATTCTATTAACCACCAAAAGTAACTGCCACGCAAATGTAAYGACCAAGGTATACTTAYTGTCCCTTTAAAAGTACATGATGTTAGTACTGGGAATGCCTTGTTAGATCTTGGAGCACATATAAATATCATGCCTCTTTCTCTTTATTCATCCTTGATTATTTCTTTATTATGGGAAATAGGTGTTATTGTTCATCTTGTTGATAGATCTAATGTGAATGAGGGGGTTCATGAGGATGTTTTAGTTAAAATTACTTATGAGATGGTTGTTCCAAACGAATTTTATGAGCTTGACATAAAAGATGATAATTACTCATATGCGATTCGTAAAAAATCTAGGATAGAAATTGATAAATATGATAGTACACCCACCATGAAATTTATGGTGAAATTATTAAATATAATCTTTGCGATTCTATGCGACACTCAGATAGACCTTCAATTTTCGGTATGGATGTTTTTATTCCTCTGGAGCAAAAATTTTTTTATCGGAATAATAACAATAAGTTGAAAGTTCCTCTTAAGAGAAATTTTACTATTGAGGGGGTGAATAAATTCTTGAAGATGGATCATGGTAAATTACATTCTAGATGGATGAAGCCTCATTTTGTTACTAATATATTTCTGATTATGTAGTTGAGATCTATAGTTTGGACACTGGTTAAACTTTTAATGTAAATGGTCATAAACTTTAACATTTTCTTGAACACGTGGATGTTTAAGGTTGAGAAGATACAATYAGTTTAACTGATATCGTTAAATCTATGTATGTTTTCTTTGATCACATGTAAAAGTAGTTAGTTCAAGCAYATGTGAATGTGTCCCCYGCAAARGTGCCAAAATTTGGTGCATTTTTAATTCACCAAAGCATACAATGAATATGCTCATGCTTAATTGGGTAAAGTGATAAGAAAAGTCATCTCCCGCAAGGAACAGCGAAACAAATTTCTTTTAAGATGAGTTCAACTTGAATGAACAAAAATGATGAACCAACAATTAAAATCTATCAAGGGAACAATCAAATATAGAACAATAGCTTTTAAAATAAACATCTCAATAAAATAAGACTTTGGTTAAGATAATTAAATCCACACTATTGCAAGAATTTGCTTATTGATTCAATAAATTGGTTATAGTTGTCAAAGATAACTTTAAACAACCAATCCCTCCTTAAGTGTTGGTACTTGAAAGGAAAAACCTTATTAATTATCCCTTAATCAATAGACAATCCTAGAGATAGCACATGAGACTTAATGTGCTGATAGCATTAAGAATTAGAGAGACCCATTTCTAATTAATAAACTCAGATAGTAGGTTTATTAAACTGGACCGTTTTTCCCTCTTGACAAATCACACTTTGATTGCAGGTGAAATTATGTCAATTTCCCACTCTATTAAATCACAGCAAACAATATGGGTTTGCTTGGTCTCACTTGACTATAAACTCTTAGACATAACAAAACATCTGCACATAATATTCAATCAAGTCAAACAATCATTAAGTAATAATTATAAACAATAACAAATACTTGCTAGAAATTGAGTATATAAGCACACTTAGGATCTCACAAATGAACTCAACTAATGTGTCATTAATATCTTAACCAGAATAAAAGAACTTATAAACAAAACATAATGTGAATATAGATAGTAAATAATAAGATGGAGAATGGGTGATTGTCTGTTGCCCACTACCTCTCTTGTGTTCCCTTCCCTTTATATAGATGATACGAAACAACAAGAAATCCTTCATTATCTTAAATAACTAATTCAAATATTTGAAACCTAATTTGATAAAGAAAGCTAATATTTAAATATCAAATTACTGATTACAAGGGATATATATCCCTTAAAATCCTCTTTAGACAATATGAGTCTTCCAGAAGATAGTCTTCCAATCTTAAAAATAGCTCCTCAAGTTCGTTCATCCRTATGTCCCCGAGATARATTTTGTGCACTTCTAGAATTTTATCTCAAAATGCTTCAATAATGTCTCTTTTTCTCCTGCTACCTYCACAGAGTCCTAAATGGATAAAATATCAATAATTAGTGCAATAAATCTGTTCAAAGTCCATTAAATACTATATAATTATCGCACTAACTTGGACTCTATCAAAGGCCTAGAAATAAAAAAAACTAAGCATCATTATCTTACTGTATGAGCTAGTCTAGTATGGAGATTCTTCACTACACAAAAAATATATTTTTATGGGCCAATACACTTAGGTTAAAAATACCTCCTCAATTTTCTAAATCGAGATGACATTTCTGCTAGATCAACTAATTGCTCCCCCATTTGGAATAGTGTGCACATAGGATGGAAGCTATGCCAATTATGGGACTTCAACATATAATTGGATATGGCTTTTCCATCTCTTTCTAGCATCATATTTGGGCTGCCTATAGGACCTCTTGGAAAACTCATGGTCTCCTCAATCAAGCAGAAGAACATCTCATGGTCTTTGATATTCATCACCACAACCTATGGAACTTTAGTMAACGTTTCCGTCACCTACCTCCCCATGTTTTCAAATTAATTCAAACACAACAATTATACTACGCTCAGTCAACTCAGCTAAGATCTCGCCCTAAACTTTCAAGCTAACAAAATTGGACGTAAAATGGATTTGAAAACTCCAAACCTTAAATAAACTCAAAACCTTCATTTGGTTGTGTAGCCATGACAAAATCTCACATAAAGAGCTATTAAGCARAAAAAATTAAGCAATGAGAAAAACTGTCATTTTTGCCTTCCCAAACCAGAAAGCATGAAGTATATCGTAAGAAGCTATTCGCAAGCCATTGCCTATTGGTATAAGGTTGATCACATAAATGCAAGCAATACCCTAACTATTCTTCATTCCAATAAGCCATTCAGCCTACGACCTCTCCTAAATGCTACACTTCCAAATCAACATCTTCATAACATCCCCTAGGCAAGTTTTTCACCTTTTCATGTTGATTTCTTTGGATAAACTGGAGTAATCAAATCTTTAATAATCCCCAAAATCCCCTTATCCCAAATTTATTCTAACCAGATCCCAAGAATGTTTTCAAATGAAATGCAACTATAAACATAGTCGAGCCCAGACCACCAAACTCACTACAACAAAATGTTCATATAGGGACTTTTTTTTCTACTATATTAATTAAAAAATATCATTATATTAGAAGAATTATCAACATTAAGAATAAAACGTCGAATTAATAGAGATATTTTTTTTACATGAATTAAGAAAATTTTATTTTATAATAAATATTCCCAACGCTTTTTAAGACAGACATTAAAAATGGAGATACTTTTAAATATAAGGATCGTCTCTTGGGATTTGTTTTGCCTATATTAAATAAAAGTGTCATTATGTTATAGTAATTACCGGCATTAAAAATAAAATATCTGCTTAATAGAAATTTTTTTGATTTTAATTAAAAAGCGTCACTATATTACCAATTTTTTTTTTTTTAGGATAAACGTTGTCTTAGCAAATAATATAAAAATGAGAACAATTTCAAATATATAGTGTCTTCTATTGAGACTTTTCTTCCTATAATAATTAAAAGTATTGCTATATTAGAGTAATCACTGACATTAAAAATAAAGTTGTGGTTTAATAGAAAAATTTTTGACGTTAAATAAAAAGTGTTGCTACATTCCCAATGCGTTCTAAGACTAACATCATCGTATCAAATAATATAAAAAATTGAAACATTTTTAGATATTAGCATCATCTATTTGGACTTGTTCTATGTACATTAATTAAAAGCGTTGTGATATTTTCTATGTTCTTAAGACACGTGTCATATTATTAAGTAATACAAAAAATGAAGACACTTTTAAACACAAYTGTTGTCAATTGGGATGATTTTTGTCTACATTAGTTAAACGCTTCACTATCCAAAAATCCAATCGAAAAATTTCACCTCATGTATGTCCTAACTACCCATTTATTAACGGCTGAAATCTTTTAGTGATTAATACCATATTAATTGAGCTTAATTATTGATGGAATCTAAGTTAAGTTTTGGAGTGTCTTTTACACTATGACATCCATCAAGCTGATCAAGCTATTATAAAGAGATTGAAGACTATAATCCTGACTCAGGTAATCCTATTCCGACATAGTTAATTAGAGACGCCTTAAGATAGAAATGTCGTTAACTTGAGGATGATTAAGATAAATGCATTATTGATTTGAACTTTGGATGCTTATACAAAAGCGTTGTTAAGTGTGTAGGTTCTCATATAATAGCGCCAGTAAGTTTGGGACACTTAAAAAAAAATATCGTTAATTTTAGGGATGCTTAAGATAAAAGCTTCAGTAAATTAATTTTATCTACACATAGGTCTTTCATCGTCAAATAATGAGGTGACATTACTTTTTAGTAATGTAAGTATAGATACTTTTAAAAGCATCATAAAAATATTAGGAACTTTAATTAGCATCCTTAAATTAAATTATTTGTGTTCCTTTATGATATGTTTATTATAGTGCCTTAACGCTTACAAATTGAATAGTAATGGCTCATGTCTAAAAAATCTAGGAAAGGGACGAGCAGGTGGACTTTTAAGAGGCAATATAAGGGGATTGGATACACGGTTTCTTGCTCAAACTACACAACTTACAACAAATGTTCAAGCTGAACTCTTAGGCTTGAGGAAAGGACTAAATGATATCACCATGCATCCTTCAAATTCATGATGTTGAAATCAATATTGACTACCAAATAGTGTTAGACTTAATTAAAGATAATAACTTGAGATTTTCTAATATTGAGGATGATTGCAAATGAGACTGATAAAGAGCTACCAACTTCTTCACACTTCCAGGCAASCCAACAGAGGTGGCTGATGCCCTAGCTAAAGAAAGGAGGGACATGGAAGAAGATTGTAAAATTTATTACATATATGCTATTAATATTTGCATTATTTTGTATGGAGACAAAGCGGGTATTTACATATATGCACTACTTGACTATTTACTCACTTTCAATAAAAATCTCTTATGTCGTACAAAGAAAAGAAAAAAGAAAGAAAAGAAAAGCAGTTGATCTTAACAACTTCAACAGGCCACCTCCATTTATGGTTGTTATTATCTGTTGAAATTCTC
>MEJB01000043.1:1484710-1513223 GCA_001752375.1 Rhazya stricta
GTCACTACTCAAAATTTTCTCTGACAAAGATAGGCATTGCACACAATCACATCCACATTTTATGAACTAAAAGAATAAAAACAAAATAAAACTTTGTTTCTTTTTTAATAATAATAGATATTATAAATATTTTTTAATATGCATCAATGAAAATTGAGTTTTTTTAGATCATTAATACTTTTATTCGATGAGATTAATTCTAATTCGATTCAAATTATAATCAAAATTCTTACTCACAATAAAAATTGATTAAAAACTCTTTTGATATAACGTCGTACATAAAAATTAAATACAAAATGAATTATATTTGATTATACAAATAATAGAAGGTATATTCAAATCATCATGATCCAATTGTATTTGAGTACAGGTTGCAGAACAGGGTTGCATAATGTAAGAATCAAACTACCATAAATATGGTCCCATGCTTACTTGTAGAGAAGCATATGCCCAAGGTGTTCTAACCAGAACTAGTTGGGTGGACAGTACATATGTCGAATAGGAGCGCTACCACTGTCGTAAAAGATGAGACCCCAGAAGAGTGCTGGACTGGAATCAAGCCGATAGGGGATTACATCTGAGTTTCGTGATGCATCGGAAATGTTCACAGTACAAATGTTCTAAGTAATTATGTTATATCTATAAGCTCAATTCAATTTAGAAAAACGCATTAAACATATTATTCACAAAGATTGCACAAATCGTGCAAATATATCTTTATTTCACGTGTAATTCATTGCATAAATTATTTGTCTTAATTGCAAGTATTATCTCTAAGCACCTYACACAATGTTTAAAATAATTGAAAGATAGCTAGTCATACAATCGAACATTAAGAATAATAACAATGCTTTAATGATAAAGATATAACAAATATGGAAAACAGCTAACATAACATCCGAAAATATTATATCATGGTCTTAGAACAAAGGATGTAGATCATAAAGCTTCGAATAAAAAAATAAGGATTTGAAGATTGAGATAGAATAACATCACGAAAACACAATAAGCTTGATCAATCTTTAATCCCTATGTCTTCTTTCCTTTTAAAAAGTTTCTTCTAAGAGTTTCAATGTGTTCTCAAAGTATCATAGATTGAATCCCTCAACTCTGGCCACAACTTGCATATTTAAAGCTTTAGAAGATCCAAAAATGATCAAAAAGTACCAAAATGGACACTAATCAAAACCACCTCCAAACTGATGCCATTTTGACCTCTACATGCATCAATTTGAGCTCTCCAAGCCAAACKGGCGCCGTTTTGCTCGAAGAGGCGCTGKTTTAAGATTGCTTCGCTATTTTACCTTTTGATGCAAATTTTGGAATCATAATACACAATCAGCTGCCGTTTTGAGCCAAACAAGGGCCTATTTGAGCTCTCTTTTTTACCCTACCTTGTTTGAAAAGGTATTTGGAATTTATATTTGCATATTAGTCTTTAGAATCATATTTTAGTACCTATAAGTTCAAAATAGGAGCGTTATAATATATTTACCCTATAAATAACATTTATATCTTATWTCTATCAATTTCATCCTCAAAAATCCTAAAGTATATAGATATGAATACAACATATAAAACTCTCGCACACTTAGATTGTTACTTGTCGCTAAGCAACAAACATAAATAAAAAGACCACACAACATGACACAAAAACAAAAAGAAATAAAAAACAACAGCACCTTGCTAATCATCGACGTTAATATATACAATAATCTAACCTACATATTACAGAGTTATGAGCAACAACCACTTCATAGACCTACTCTTCATAAAACTCTCCACTAATCAAAGGGATGCAAATCAAACAAGAGTAGGTAGGACTTTAAGGTTGTAATGTTAGGCTAGATTGGAATATCAAACGAAAGGTCAATGATATATTAAAATAAAAGGAGAGCTTATGGAAAGGGGTTGTTAAGTATGATAAACAAGAAAAAAATTTCTCCTTTTTGCTAACTTTTTCATTCAACACTTCTCACATCTCTTTCTAAATTTTTTTTTCCTTTTTCCATCATCCCAACACACAAAGCACATGAATATCCTATTTTTTTACCTGTGTGTGCATTTTATGCTCTGTCTCACAATAGTGAAAATTTTCTTCCCTCTTGTTTTCTTATCTTCTATTTTTTTCTTCTTGTCACTGGATTTTATACTCCATGTCAAGATTCTTCAACATTCATCATAGATATTTTTCAATATTCAACTTGTTCACACATCATTCACCATATCCATAAACATTAAGAAAAAGTATCTCAAACCAAAAAAAAACAAAAAAAGAAAATTTCTTGTTTATTCAAATAGATACAAGTTGAATCATATGAAGGCACAAATTAGGAACTAAGGTTGAGACATATAGTTGGGTAGACATGAAAGGCTCAAAATGTTTCAAAGAACCATAATCTCTTGGTCAATTCACAATACTATTATTYCACCTTGAAAAGTATTAAAGTAAGTTATAGGATGTCAAATTCCCCTTATCCAACCGCCATAACGCAAGAATTAAGTAAAGCAACTTCTCTAATATAAGAATGTGGCAATGTTTGCTCAAAAATGCAAAAAAAATCTTTCAAAAATGGACATTAATAGTTTGTTAATGATATCATATAACCAACATCTAGATAAAAAAAAAAAAAAACAAAAAGACACTTATTACGACCATGATCTATTAAAGCTAAAAACAAAAACTATAACTAACTATGAATGTAACTAAATTAAAGAAAATAAATTCTGTTGATAGAGTCCAAATTAGTGAATTATATGTAGATATTTGATGAACTTTGAAACAAAATTAGTGCACTAATTATGTGTTTTATAGATATTTTATTCATTTAGGATTCTATAGAGGTAATAGAAGAAAAAGAGGCATTATTGGAGTGATTTGAGGCAAAATTACAAAAGTACACAAAATCTACCACGTGGGCATGCGGATGGATGAATTTGGAGGATTCTTTTTAAGATTSGAAGACTATTTTTCTAGAAAATCCCATTGTTTAAGGAGGATTTTGTGGAATGTATATTCCTTGTAATCAATCAGTAATTTGATTTGGATAGTTTTGAATATTTGAATTAGGTAATCAATCCGTGATTTGATTAGATTAGATTTGATTTGCTTAGAWTTGAATATTTGAATTAGGTAGTTAAGATAATTTAAGAATCCTTTGTTTCCTAGTCTTGTGGCTTCCTAGTCTATACAATGTTTAGTTTCTAAGTTCTTTTATTCAGGTTAAGAATTAATGAAGCACTAGTTCAGTTCATTTGTGAGATATAAACGTGTTCATATACTCAATTATTAACAGTTATTTATTATTCTTTGTAATTATTATTAGCAGTTATTCTCTTGATTGAATATTATGCGCAAATATTTTGTTGAGTCTAATAGCTTGTAGCCAAGTTAATTAGACAAATCCGTAATTGTTTGCTGTGGTTTAACAGAGTGACGAATTGGTAATATTTATTCTGCTATCAGAGTAGATTTACCAAGGGYGAATAAGAGACTAATTTAATAAACCTGCTATTAGAGTTTATTGATTAATAATTATGCTGTCAGTACATTGAATCTCATGTGCTATTAATAAGGCTTTTCCTTTTAATTGTCAACACTTAAAAGGAGGGATTGGTTGTTTAAAGCTTTTGTTTGACAACTATAACTAATYTATTTGTGAAAATTGAGCAAATTATTGAATCAATGATCGAATGCTTGAACTAGTGTGGATTTAATACTCTTAACCAGAATCTTTTTCTATCGAAAGTTTCATGTTAAAAATAGTTTTCTTTAATTAATTGTTTCCTTTCTTAATTTTAATTATTGATCCACCATTCCATGACAAAAGTTGAAGTGATCATAAAAAGAAGAAATTGATTTGTTGTTTTGTTGTTTCCTATGGGAGACAATTTTCTCATCATCATACTCTGAGCTTATATATTATTTTAATGAATTAATGACACACCAATTAGTCAAAGTAATTGTATTACCATGTTTACCAATTAGTCAAAGTAATTGTATTACCATGTTTTACAATAACTCTTCTACTATTAAGTTGTCAAAAATCTCGTTTTACATGAGAGAAGTAAACATATTTCATTTTCTGCGTAATCTCACACGGGATGGTGATGTTGAAATAAAGTATGGCAGACATTATGASTAAACCTTTGAATTTAGAAAGTTTTATGAAGCTTTGAAGCCGCTGGAATGAAGTTTTTGGCTGAAGTTGTTGGTTGAAGTAAACTGATTGCCTTTGGCAATTCTAGTTGAGGGGAGGAAACGTTGGAGACCTATGAAAGATGAAACGTCTACTTGGTACAGTTTATGGCTTGTTAGGTTTCTTTAGCGACTCTACTCCAAGTCAGTCAAAAATCTTATTGTTTAGGAACCTATTTTGTATCTGTTAGTGTTTGACTCTGTTKCTTTTGCTAATTACCACGATCCTAGGCTTATAGACGACATGGCTACAGGKTTTTCTTYTCTGTTACTTGTAGCTTTATAAGCCAAGTCTCTTCAATTTATTCAAAAATAATTATTCTCTATAAGCAATACATAAACTCAAAACAGGCAAAATAGAAAATCAACTGAAAAAAGAAATTAAGACGAAATTAGAAAAACAGGGAATATGTATTTCCGAAACAAAATTTATTGAAAAACACACAAAACAAAGTTTAACATAAATTACAGGCAAAGCAAAATTATTTATTTAGTTACAGTTATATACATATATATAAGTAAATATGTAACTACGAAACAACCACATAATTTGAAGATCGATCTTCTAATAATGACTCGGAAGATGATCAAGAGTGGTGGGCTTCAATATCTTCAACCACGTGAAGGAAGAAATTGAGCAATGTTCCTGGATGAGGGTGGTCATCCTTCAGCTTTTCATACTCCAGTGTCCATGTTACCAAACTGTCTGGACCATTTCTATCAACATGATAACTTATGTACATGGACTTGTATAGTTCCATCAGATCTCCTTCAATCACCTTGAATCTGATTGATTGCTTTTCTTCATCGATATCTTCAATTATCTCCTTTCCAATGCTGTTTTTTCCATCTGCATGTAAAATAAATAAATATATCCAATGAAGAAGAGAAAACCCACTTTTTTCTATAACTAGTTTATATAACTTATAAGGAATTTTAATTCTCTAAGTTTTAGCATTGAATTCACATCCTCCATGGATGAACTAAATTATGAAGCAGTGAATGAATTTCAACTCGGGTACGTCCCACCCTAAGACAGTGGATCCACAAAGGACTTACTAGAAGAATATGCTCATTCTCACCATGCAAGCAAAGGATGAAGTATCAAATTTTCAGCAGATGAACAAGATTAAGTTTACCGTGGGTATAGTGCCAGCAGATCTTGGATCCAACCGTTCCCAGTTCTCCTTCAAGAAGAGTGAAACCTAGCACTTTATCAGGAGACATTTTGGAAAGATCATGAGGTCTCAGTTTAATTATATCATGGAAGACATCTCCACCAGCTTTGATCTCTGTTTGGCCGATCATCTTCCCCTTGAGACCCATATCTTCTCAACAATCAAGAAACCAAACAGTGCTGAAACAATGATAATATGATATAAAGTTGGCGCAAAGCTATTCTAGTTTTTGGACCCTTATATAGATGACTAGTGAATAACAGATGAAAGAGACACTTGATATGTGTATTTTGATTTGCCTAATAAGAGAGTCCTATGGATAACATTATATAACTAAAATGATTTTTTCCGCATTTTCCTTTTTCGAAAAAGACTATTTATCAACCGAACTTAAAAAAAAAAGGAAAAAGAATGTCAATTTATCCTAATCTTCAATCTCTTTCCTTATGGAAGATCACAACATAATCAATGATTAATAGTTTAATCTTAGTTATTTGGAATAAGATCATTTCGAATTGTATTTGTTTTTTTCACTTTTTTGTTTTAGATTGAAAACATATATTAATTCGTAATACTACAAGCTTGAAAGCCTCCARCGTCAAATTTTCAATAGGATTTGAACTTATCCATCAGCCATCTGCCGCCAGCAATGTGCACTATTATTCTAGTTAATCACCATAATTGCTGTTTTAGATAGCTTTGAAATTGATAATTGAGGCCCTACCATATATCACATGATTCACATTATTTTAATTTGCATTAATTCTTGTTTTGCAAGTTTCCAWTTTTTTGGTCCACAAGATAAGTGTAAAATTTAAAACCATTAATTAAACGTGGATTAAATTMCATAAATAAATTTAATTTATGCTACAARTAAATAAATACCTAAGATCTATGCCCACAAGGAGTACTTTGTGTAACTATTATACTTTAATGAATATTTACCTAATGTTTAGCAAGTCTTTTAAGAAAATTTCTATAACTATCATAAATTCTTATTTCTCATTAATTATTTATTTTCTACTGGAATTTTCATTTTATCTCATTAAGGTCCAGCGTTTTTCTTTTTTTTTTTTCTTTTCTTGTTGTGAAGTCCTCGTTGAGGTCGAGTTGGATTGGATTATATCTGCTCCACCTGCTAACTCAAATCAATATGTATAATCACAAATTAGTAACAAATAGAATAAATTGCATATTTGTGGCACAACTAGAAAAGACTTATCAAATTATAATCGAGATAACCTTAAATGAAATCTTATTGGGGGATGTTGATTGTTGAATTTGCTAGTGATCATGGCCAAATGGCTTCACATTCCTCATCCTTCTCAAACTTCTTAGACTTGTAAAAACTTAACATTTCTTAAACTGCRCTTTCAGAGCTTTTAAAAGTAAATTGATGGGAAATGTGGAAAGAAGAACCAATGAGAAAACGAAAAAATTGAAAGTAAAGGAATCAAACTAAAATATAACAAAGTATAAAAGGAAGATATGGAGAGATATTAATGTTATTTGGATCAAGTTGATCCACAATAATGTAGATTAAAGGTAGATAGGCCTCAAAAATTTAGAATATCCTTCTTGATTTTCAATGAATGAAAATAAGAACTTGAAAATTTAATTTTTAACATAATTACATAATTAATCTGTTTTAACTTGATTTAAGAATATATATATATATATAGATATTAGTCCTTTTAGTTAAAACTATTTTGTTGCACAAAGTTCACCAGAAGTGGTTGGTGGTAAATGAGACAMAAGACTGGTGTTTATGGTACAAAGTAGTTGAAATGGCTGCGGGAGAGGGAGTATGGCTGCAAAGCTAGATATGTTTCTGTGTATATAAATCTCTAGTCTGTATATTATTTATTAATTTACGATAAAACAAGAGGTAGAACTTCATCAATTCTACAAGTATAATATTTGYCATCTTCCTCTTGGATTATAATCTTGATTACAAATGAACAATCATCATTTCACCATAAGAATAAATCAAAACAAGTCATCAAGCTTAAACAAATCATATCATGTGAAGTCTCATAAACCAAAGCAAGCTTTTGGGCATCCGTATTACTCTCATACTTCAATATAAATTTATAAAACAATGCAAGAATACTAAAAAAATACAGAATTTACATATAGTGAACTGCATATATATACATCATTTCTACCCTTTCTGTTAAATCTGAAACGTCAGAAGAGGAGGGTAAATTTACGTATAGAGAAATTGGATATGCCTAAGTTCTCATCATTTGACTAAAATATCAAACACTTACTAGGTGTAATAAATGCTAAATGTATTTATGAGAAATGAAATCAACAACCAACTAAGATAACARCAAGAATTCAAAGAGGAAAGCATATACAAGACACACAAGATTTATATAGTGGTTTGATTTTCCATAAAATTTACATTCACTACCTAGGGTGACACTCTTAGAGTTTACTAATCAACCAACAAAAGTCACAAAGACTTCTTACATAATACATAAAAGGGTTCACCCACAAATGGATTTTATGCACATTAACTTYCTCAAGGTTCACCTTTTAAAAAGGTTTTAGGCTCCATTTAGATGACACCTGTTACGAGGGCAATTCTTCTCACACCAACACAAGGCATGAATGCCCACGTAATGCACCAAGTCAACCCGTTACTTGGCTAGCGATCACCCATTATGCACAGCATCCTGTGCACTGCCTGAACTAGCATGAGTTCAAGGAGTTCTGGGAACCCTCTTAGCTAGCTCATCACTAACAGAGTATTGGTTAGAACGTGAACACAATCAATACAACATGATTTATATGCGTTAGCCTAATCTTGCTCTTTGATTCACTCAATTTTACAAGGAATGTTCCTTACTAGCATGGCAGAACCATACAGTCCCTCTCTGGATTCTCTTGATTCTTTCTGAGATTCCTATTCAATTCAACGAGCTCAAGAGGAGACATCCGGCAAGGAGCTTGAGGCTAGAGGTTTTGACCCCGATTCCAGCTCAATCTTGTGGTCGGTAAACCGCCTAGGCTCAAGTTTCTTGGGCAATTCTGGGGGCACAACGTCGTCAAATTCCTCCAAAATTTCACCGACTTGGTTAGGGACATCTTGGAACTTTGGCTTGATTTCTATCAATGTTGCCAAATATGTGTCCTCCCCATGTTTCAATCCAGCGTTCACCTACAAGGCTGATAAAACACCCCATTTCTCAAAGAGCTTACTTAGAGAGTACCTCATATTTACAAATAGAGGAATGGACTAATCGTTGATATAGATGCCTCCCATAAATGGCACCACAGAAACTTTGGCTTTCAGCATGAATTCCATGCCCAAAATCATGTTAAAGTCGTCCACGGGTAAGGCCAGCAAGTTTGCCTTCCCTTTCCATCAAGTTGACCACTGTTGTACCGTTGCTGGGCTTGGCAGCTGAGTTCACTGCTTTATTCTGTTGGCAGACTATTCCATCTCCATTCCCAACCTTTCTTCCTCCTTTTGGGCCATAAAATTATGCGTAGCCCCAGAATCTACCATAACAAGGCATTCTACACCATTCACGAAAACCATTAGGTGCATCAAACCAGTGCGTTTAAGAGTAATTACCAGAACAAGTGATATCAGAGCCTGGGTTCCCTGAACCAGACTAATCATGGCAAACACAACAAGCATGAGTACCTGGTCGACGCTTCCTGCCTAGTGACTGGTCGACCTTGAGATTTAGATGGCGTTGGTTGTGCATTCCTTGGGAGGAAGTGACCGACTGACCCATGGGCCTTTCATAGCTGAGTTGGTATATTACTTGGTTTTCAATGAAGGTAACTTGGTGGATCTGACTCTTGTTGTGACTAAGGCAACAGGCCTTAAGGAGAAGGTGACGACTATAGAGTAGTCACTTAGCATGATCCTGGAGGACGTAGCAATGATGAAGAGGGTAGTGGTGCAAGACAGCCTGGACGGTGCTCCTGGACGTGAACGTTCTAGGGTGAAAATCCCAGAACCAAAGGCTTTTAGAGGTGCACGAAATGCCAAAGATCTGGAAAACTTCTTGAGGAACGTTGACCAGTATTTCCAAACGGTAAGAGTCCCAAAAGGTGAGATTGTGTCATTTCCAAGTATGTATCTTTCAGGTGACGCGAAACTGCARTGGCATACTCAGAGTTGTGATGACTKTTGTATTAAAGCCAAAYAGATACCRAATAGATACCCACTTTGGGATAAAGTGGTATCCGAACCGGGTTTTYCTGGAACTGGACTGATCATGGCAGACTCAACAAGTACGAGTACACGGTTGATGCTCGCTGCCCAGTGACTGATCGACCTTGAGACTCAAATGGTGTCAACGGTGAGTTCTTTGGGAGGAAGCAACCGGTTGACCTACTGGCCYTTCGTGACCGAGGTAGATGTTGACTTGGTCATCATGTGGGCAATTTGGTGGATATGACTCTTGCGGTAATCGAGGCAATTGGCCTCAAGGAGAAGGTGACGGCTTTGGAGCAGTGACTGGGCATGATCCTGGAGGATGTAACTGTGATGAAGAGGATCGTGGCACAAGACAGCCCAGAAGGCGCTCCTGGACGTGATCGTTCTAGGGATAAAATCCCATAACCASAGGCTTTAGTTGGTGCACCATTGCCCCAAATCATCCCGATATTAGGGGAACTCCTGCTAATGCATCCAGTGGGGTAGGCCATGGTCTGATCTAAGGCCTCCCCACCTACGACAACCACTACCCGACTCCTTCCACGCATTCCTCTCCTTCTCCTTGTAGTCCTTGGAGATGTTAGTAGGTGCTTAGTAATTTCTGTTGTTTGTCGCGTGGTTTCAGGAATTATTTTGCTAAGTATGTTTTTACCTTTGTGTGATTTTAATTTACCTTGGCATGCTTTTATGATTTCATGTATCAGAATGCTTTGGTATTTTAATGTTTAGTAATTTCTTAAATTTAGTTGTTTTATCTTAGTAATTGCCTTTTTCTTGCTGATTTTCTTTTACTTATCCCTAATTATAGCAACTTGTTAGAACTTAATTGATATGGTAACAATAGGATGACTACCCGTATTCAGGCCCTAGCTGCCTAAGTTGAGGAAGTAAAGCGTGAGATAGCCCATCAACTACATGAAGAGGATTTGATGGGTAAAACGATCGCATAGTTGCAGTGCGACTGTCTGTGGTATGACCATTGGATGGCTGAGGCCAAGTAAAATAATGAAAAAGAAAAGCCGTATTTTGAGCAAGACCAACTGCATCTTGCATAAGAACATGCGAAGAATGCAAGCAGAGCTTAGGAAGAGCCAGATGATGCCCCTAAGGAAGTGCAACCCAGCACTAGCACAGCTTCGAAAAAGGCACCTGGACCTAGTCCTTRGGCCTAATTTAGATGTCTTGTTTATTTGAATATTCTCATTGTATTTGAATATTTTGAATATCTGGTCTGTCTTTGAATATCTTGAAATTTGACTAACTCTGTAGACATATATGATTTATTGCTTTTATACGTGAATCACTTAGGGACCATATAATAGGAAATTTCAAGGAAGAAAGTTTTTCTTTTTAGTGGGGAGAATTGTAAAAACCTGAAAACCTGTGATAAGAAGATCACTTGAAGTATGGATCATAACCTGAAAACATTAAAAATAATAATTTGATCAACTATTTTCCTTATTAGAAAAATAATTAGAGTTTTGAATTCTCGAAATATATTGTGTGCATTTACAAGAGAGTAGTAACTTAAAAAAAAAAAAAAAACTTAGAGATTATTCAAAACTCTAGGATTAAAATTTCAAGCTCTTTTTAAATTCCCAGATCTGACAATTGTTCTTTAGTTTAATTATATAGTTCATCTAGACACATTTCATCTAGATAATCATCTCTAGACAAATCCTCTATATTTTTCGAAATTCCAAAGATCAAATTTGGGTCATGATATCCTTTGAATTCTTACTTATATTCATCTTACCTCATGCTATGTTAGTTCATCCCATGATAGATTACTTCATTTATTCCATTKACTAGAATTAAGATAAATTTCTATGGCATGATGTTTATGTATGTAGATTAGAATTAGATCATTTTACCTCATGCATCCATTTCAATTTTTATTTGATCATAGCATACCATCCTTAATTCATTATCTACCTATCTATATGTATTTCACTTAGCCTTAGATACATCCACCATTTTAGACTTAAATTTTTCCCCAAGAAACCAAAACCTTTCCTTAGCAAAACTAAAAACATTTCTGGTTTCCCTCTTGGCCAAACCAACACTCTAGCAAGAAGACAAAATCCTATTTGATTTCAAATTTTCTTTTCTTATGCTTTTTCTCTTTCTGTTTCTCTTCCTCTCTCTCTCTCTCTCGACCGAAACACCTCCCTTCCACCTTAATTCAAATGCCATTTGAATTCCATGCTACCACACTATCTGTAGCCATCCATATGTGATCAAACCACCCTCCATTTGCCCAATTCTTCCCATGCAACATTGTAGAATCTGTCAGGCTCCTAATGGTTACCTTTTCTAAACTGAAGCACTCACCGAGCCTTCACCCTCTCACATCACACATTCAGCTGCTGCCATCCATTCACCCTACACTTGCCCAAAGATTGCAGCCTTCAAATTAAAGAAACCTTGAGATTTCTGTCTATCTTCTCCTCTAAATCAATCTCTCAGCTGGTTGGAAGTTCACTCTTCCATTGCTTGCAAAACTCCATTCCCAACCCAAAACGAAACAGCTACAGTTCATCCTAACAATCAAGGTTCCATCTTCCAAATTCTGCTCAAAACAAACTCTCACATAAATGTCACTTTTCCCCACGGTATATCTCTCTTCCTTCCCTCATCTTTCTCCGTTTTACTTACCTYTTCAACTTCCCAAAAACAAACTCAAGAAACTAATTCCAGAAAACAATCTGGCAGCAAGAAACGAGAAGAAACGAAGAAGAAACTATGTGGACCAAAGCTTGTTTACATAACCCTCACTGTGTATTTTCTCTTGCTGACCTTGTTCAATCAAGTAATTATATAAATGAAGCTCCTCCATATTAGAAAATAATCGAATAATATATGCATGAAAATCGTATGCATATACTTAGTGAGTAGGAATTTATTTGAACTAGCATGCAAAGCTAATTGATGTTATGCTGTTAGCCTTTTAGATTTTATATGCTATGATGCGAGTTGAAAATGCAAAGTAACTATGAATACGTGCGATGTGTACATAGACCATGTAGAAATGATCATGGCAGTAGGAATATAATGAGGTGTTTTTGAATATGATGAGTTATGAACATATGAGTACAGTTCTATAGTTAGTAAAGATATTTTGTATTTTAAAAGTCGAGCATAGTAATCTGCTTTAATGTATGTTGAATAACTAATGAATGTGATATAAACATGTAAGAATGATATAATATTTTGAATGAAATGTTTGAGCATGAATTAGGTAGCAAAAGTCATGTTAAATATGCCTTATGTAATTGATTGAATGTTTCAACTTATAATCGGTATATGTACTACGTTTGATGCTTTATCTTAACCGTAAATGAATGATGGATAGCCTGAAAATGGTGATGTGATATTATTGCTTGAATAAAATAGTAATACATTACCTAAAATGTCAAAACATGAAGGCATGAGCATAGCATGAAATCTGGTACCATGTTCTATAGGACATTCAAACAATTTGGAATTGAAGCATGAAAATAATGCTAAATAGGAGTATGGATACTGTATTGAGATTTCTTGCTGCTTTTAATAGATTGAATAGCATCAATGATTAGGATAGGATTGGAAGAATTTGGATGCCCTTGACATTTCTGGAAATCTGGAAATTGGTTTGACATGCTAGCCGTTTTAGTGCTAATTTTTGCTTGGAATCATTTCCTAAATTTCAGCCTTGATTTTTTGGATTTACTTARAATGATATATTAGTTTTCTTAGGTTCAAAACAAGACAAAAAATGGAACAAACGCCTTACTGGATTACAACTTATAGCCTTTACAAAAATGTTGGACAAATGAATGAAAACTACACTTRGCCAACTGTTTTAAGGTAATTGCGGCTTCACTGGAACAAAGAAATGGATATTTGATAAACACTTTGAAATAAGATTATCTTATGAGTAATTTAAGACTAATTTGGCTTGAAATATATATGTATAACTTAAGTTATAAAATAAATTCTCGAACCCTCTCATTTGGACCTTTCCTGTCTGCACCGTTGGCAAAACCATGAACTGTTGGGTAACTTATGGATTGATTACTAATTAGATTTATACATAAGAGGTACATTTAGAACTTTTAGGATCTTAGGAGCCTTTGGAGACTGACCTTCACTAATTCTGATAAGTATAACCAAAGAAATAACTAAAATACTAGAGGTATGTCATTTTGCCTAAGACTAATGTTTCCCTTACATTTGACCATACCTTTAATACCTTTAGGTTAATTTAGTACTTAATTGAAAGACTTAATTAACAATTATAACTTTAAGATTTCTGRAATTTAGAAAACCTATAAGTAAAACCTAGATTAATAGATAATTACTCTACCTATGTSTAAACTTAGAATAAGCAGGACATCATTCATAGAATCTCTGAATTCTTTCCTTCATAATATACACAAACCTTCTAGAATTATTTCTTGAAATATTTAGTCACTTTTAGACTTTGATTTCCACTTAGGAAATTATCTGAACTTAGGATCTAATTCTCTGTGTAATATAGGAAGGATATTCTAATGGAATACTTTTTCACTCTAAGAATTACATCYGGTGAAATCTTACTCGAAGATACATGTCTCMCTTAATTTTACGTTTCGAGCAAATTCTACAAAAGCGTGCACTCAGGTGAGTCCCTCTTAAAATCGCTTTCTATATAAATGCGTTTTCTAAAAGTATTTCTCAAATTTTTGTTTTAAAAATGTTTTCTTCAAAAACCTATTTTATTTGCATTTCTATTACAAACACGAGCATAAAAATAGAGCACGTGACTTTTCGGAACTGAAAACTATATTGCAAGTTTWCAACTTGCTTGAAAACACTTTTTGTGTGATATACGGAATTAACAGATACAATTGAGTACTCAGTTTGTCAAACTCTAATTAACTAGTTCGACGGACTATGCTTGGCTAGTCCTAGTACTAGTACCTTTTGAACTACTAGGCGATAGTATCAGAGTCAGCCTGCTCCTTGGCTAATGACTGAGATGCTTGTGGCAGACTAGGATTGCACGGGGAGACACTCGTTGATAGAGTCCAAATTAGTGCAATAATTGTAGAATATTTGATGGACTTAAAGAATAGATTTATTGCACTAAATAGGGTTTACTTGATATTTTATCTATTTAGGACTCTTTGGAGGTAGTAGGAGGAAAGGAGGCATTATTGGAGCAAATTGAGGTAAAATTCTAGAAGTGCATAAAATTTACCGCGTAGGCACGTGGATGGATGAATTTGGGGAGTTACTTTAAAGATTGGAAGACTATCTTTTAGAAAACTCCTATTGTCTAAGGAGAATTTTGTAGGATATATATTTTAGAAAACTCCTTGTAATAGGTGATTTGATATGTTTCTCTATTTGATTATATTTTGAATATTTGTATAAGTTAGTTAAGATAATTAAGGAATTCTTGTTGTTTCCTATTTTATATAAAGGGAACACAGGAATGCAAGAAGGGAGAGAGATTATAGACTACTATCCATTATTCACTTTAGATATTATCATTCTCTACATGATGTTTTGTTTCTAAATTTTTCTATTCCGGTTAAAGATTAATGAAATATTAGTTTAGCTCATTTGCTAGATCTAAATGTACTTATATACTCAATTTGTAGCATATCTTTGTTATTCTTTGTAATTATTATTAATGGTTATTTGACTTGATTGAATATTAATGTGCAAATATTTTGTTAAGTCTAATAGCTTGTAGCCAAGTTACACCATGAAAATTCGTAATTGTTTGTTGTGGTTTAATAGAGTGGCTAATTGGCATTATTTCACCTGCTATCAGAGTGATATTTTTCAAGGGAGAATAACAGGAGTTTAATAAACTTGCTATATAAGTTTATTGAMWAGATTTGGGTCTCTCTAATCCCTAATGCTATCAATACATTAAATCTCACGTGCTATGTTTGGGATTGTCTATCGATTAGGGKATAATTAATAWGTTTTTTCTTTTAATTATCAACACTTAAGGTGGGATTGGTTGTTTAAAGCTCTCTTTGACAATTATAACTAATTTATTTGTGAATATATTGAGTAAATTATTGAATCAATGAGCAAATGCTTGAACTACTGTGGATTTAATTACCTTAACTAGGACATTGTTTTATTGAGAGGTTTGTTTTTAAAGTTATTGTTCTATATTTVATTGTTTCCTTTCAAGATTTTAGTTGTTGGGTCATCATTTTTGTTCACTCTAGTTGAAATCATCTTGAAAGAAAATTGATTCRTCGTTCTTTGCGGGAGACGATTGTGCTTACCACTGTACCCCATTAAGCGTGAACATATTTATTTTATATTTTGGTGAATTAAYGATGTAGTAAATTATGGCGCTATTGCCGAGGAACAATTTTAATTATTTATTTTTCTTTAATTTCATTTGATCCCTTCGTATATGCCTAGATCTTCTCATACAGGTAATCTTRTTCACAATCTAGAAATTGAGAAGACAACAAAGAAATGAAGGAAAGGAGTCTGAGAAGCAGCCAATTCATCTACTACTCCAATCAAGCCAGGTTTGTCTGAAATTGAAACTAAGTTTAARTAGCCAATAGSTGAGGAACGAAGTCAACATGGCTCAACAAACTAGAAMCTTACGGGAGTTWGTCAATMCTAATGTTACTCAACAATCTCTTTGTATGAATCTATTTGATTTAACAACTAACTTTGAGATAAAACCTGGAGTAATATAGTTACTTCCCAAATTTCATGGTTTTACAGGAGAAGATCGCCAYAAACATCAAAAGAATTTCATATTATTTGTTCGACTATACACCCTCAAGGGATGATGGAGGATCAAATTAGATTTTTATCTTTTCCATTTTCCTTAGCTGAAAAAGCTATGGATTGGTTATACTACTTACCAACTGGTTYGATAATTAGTTAGGAAGAATTAAGAAAATAATTTTTAGARAAATATTTTTTTCCAGCTTCTAAGGCGGCTAATATAAGAGAGGAAATTTGTGAAATAAGGTAAATTAATAGGGAAACATTGTATGAATATTGAGGCATTTTAAACAACTTTGTGCATGTTGTTCTCATCACCAGAATCCTGAACAGTTATTGATACGATATTTTTATGAGGGTCTAGTGTGTATGGATAGGAACATGATTGATGCAGCCAATGAAGGTGTTTTGGCAAATAAGATGCCTGAAGACGCTAAACTTCTTATCTCAAAGATGGCTGCAAATGCCCAACAATTCAACACAAGTCAGGATATGCCAAGGAAAGTGAATTAGGTAAATAGTTCAAATTTTGATCATAAAACTGATACCAACTAACATCCTTAGTTGAGAAAATAGTTTTAGGGATGGGACACATACAACAAGTAAAGTCTTGCGGAATATGTTCTAATTTGGGGCATACTACCAGTACGTATCCTACTATTTAAGATGCCCCTACAGAACAGGTAAGTGCAGTTGGAGGTTCTTATGGGCTGCAACAAAGGTGACACATTCTCTAGCACCTACAATCCAGATGGAGAGACCGTCCAAATTTCAATGATGGAATGAAAGCTCCAAACTTTCAACAGTAGCTACAAGTGAGGTCATTTCTTGTTAAATACATTCATAAAGCTACCAAATTTTTGCAGTAAGAAATTAAAGGATCCAAAAAGAAAATTAAAATTTCAAGCAAAAAATTAAGATAAGCATTCACAATTTGGGCACGYAGATGATGCAATTGGCAACCGCTATGAATAAGTTGGAAACAACCCAAGGTAAACTACCCTCASAAGTGAAAGTAAATCCAYGAGAAAATGTGAGTGCTATGATACTTAGAAGCGGCAAAGAGTTGAAGGGAAATCAACAAACTAAAGAAGCTCAAGAAAACTTGAGATAAACTCCGAAAAAGTCTTGCCTTAGAAGGTAAGAAATGAGAAAGAGAATACTATTACAAAGGTATTAACTGCACTTCCTTTTCCTAGTAGATTGACACGAACAAAGAAAGAAGAATAAACAAAGGAGATGTTGGAGATATTCCGTAAAGTAGAAACTAATCTCCCACTTCTTGATGCCTAAACAAGTACCTAGGTACACTAAATTTTGAAAAGAGCTTTGTACAAAAAAAAATAAAATAAAATTTAGGAATATGGGAAATCTTAGTAGGAGAAAATGTATTAGCCATTATCAAAAGGAAATATCCACAAAAATGTAAAGTTCCGGGCATGTTTACATTTCCATGTATAATTGGCAACAAAAAGATTGAGAAAGCCATGATAAATCTAGGAGCCTCAATTAATGTGATGCCTTTATTTGTTTAAAAAGAGTTAAAATTAGGACCTTTAAAAGAAACTAGAGTGATTTTTCAACTATTAGATAGGTCCGCDACATATCTCGAAGGCATGATCAAAGATGTTTTGGTTAAAGTTAATGAATCAATATTTCCAGCTAATTTTTATATTATTGATATGGATGACTCTTGTGTAACAAAATCAGATCTAATTTTGTTAGGGAGGCCTTTCATGAAAACTGCAAGGACAAAAATTGATGTTCATAAAGGGACCTTAACTTTAGAATTTGATGGTGATATGGTGACATCCAACATTTTTGAAGCTATGACGCATCCCAATCATCAAGAGAAAATTATTAATGTTAACTTAATTGACTCTATGATTGAACAAGATATGGAAACTCATTTTTAAAGGACGAATTAGAGTTTGTTTTGAGTAGCAATTTAACTAATAAGGAGGCACAAGAGGAAACTAATGAAAAATTTCGAGAGGCTATCATGGCATTATACTCATTAAAAGAAATGCCAAAAAGGTTTCTATCCTCTAATATACTTTTGGCTTGTAGTACTAAAAACATTCTTCCATTTTTGGTGTAGGTACCTAAACTGAAGTTAAGGCATCTTCTGAACAACTTAAATATATATAGTTGGAAGAGATTGATACCTACGAGTAATTATCAACAAGGATCTCACTGAAATTCAAGATGAAAGCCTAGTAATACTCTTAAGAGAACATAAAAATACAATTGGATAGACTCTTACAGATATCAAAGGAATAAGTCTTTCACTTTATATGCATAGGATTTTATTAGTCTGAAGCTAAACYTGTGAAGGACCCAYAGATGAAGTTGAATCCAGTCATGAAAGAGGTAGTTATAAAGGAGATTCTTAAAATCTTACAATTAGGAATAATTTATCYGAYATTTGATAGTCAATAGGTGAGTCCTGTGCATCTTGTATCCAAAACATTTGGTTTTCAATTGGTTAAAAATGAGAAAAATGAATTAATCCCTATGAGGTTGCAAAATGGATGGTGTATGTGTATAGATTTTCTTAAGCTAAATGCAGCCACTAGAAAGGATCATTTTCCACTTCTATTTATTGACTAGATACTTGAGAGGCTCGCAGGTAAGTTACTCTTTTGCTTTTTAGATGGGTATTCCAGATATTTCTAAATTTTGAGGCTCAAGAAGATTTGAAAAAACTACTTTTATGTGTCCATTTGGTATATCTAAATATCGTTGTATGCCTTTTGGAATTTGCAAATGCACCTAGGACTTTCTAGAGATGTATGATCAGTATTTTTTTCTGACATAATTGAAAATTGCATAGAAATTTTTATGAATGACTTTACTATTTATGGAGATTCTTTCAATCAATGTTGTGATAAGTTGGCATGAGTATTAAAATGATGCATCCAAACTAATCTCGGCCTTAATTATGAAAAATGTCATTTCATGGTTAAAGAGGGAATAGTCCTAGGGCATGTTGTTCTACTAAGGGTATAGAGGTAGATAAGGCTAAGCTTGATTTAATTGCCAAATTTCCACATCCAACTAATATTAAAGAAATTCGTGGTTGCCTTGGTCATACAGGTTTCATAGATGATTCATTAATTATTTTTCGAAGATTTCCTAACCTTTGACAAGATTTCTACGAAAATATGTGCCATTCATGTTTGGAGAGGAGTGCAAGAAGGCATTGTATTCATTAAAGATTCAGTTGACAATAGCACCCATAATCTAACCTTCAAACTAGGATTTACCCTTCGAGCTCATGTGCGATGGAAGTCATTACGTACTTGGAGCTATTTTAGGGTGGAAAATTGAAAATAATAATCACGTGATTTATTATGCATATAAGATTCTAATCCAACCCAACACAACTATACTACAATTGAAAAAGAACTATTRGCAATTGTTTTCCCTTCGAAAAACTTAGATCTTATTTGCCTGGTTCTAAGGTTGTAGTGTTTTCTTACCTTACAGGATTGAAGTATTTGCTTTCAAAGAAAGACTCGAAGCCTAATTAATAAGATGGGTTTTGCTGCTCTAGAAATTTGATTGGAAAACAAAAGATCGAAAAGGGGTAGAAAATCGTGGCTGATAATTTGATTCGATTGGTTAGAGAGGAAGACCCTTTACCCATTTCTGATGCATTTCCAGATGAACACCTATTAACTCTACAAGGTAAGGAACCTTCATTTGCAAATATGGTGAATTTTGTAGTTTCAGAAATTTCATGGTTTAAGTTCTACACAAAAAAATAAGATGAAGAGTGATTCTAAATATTTTATATGGGATAAACCATATCTATGGAAAATTTGTTCAGATCAAGTTATTTGTCGTTGTATTCCTGAAGAGGGAGCTTAATCCATTTTAACTAACTGTCATTTTTATGCCTGTGGGGAACATTTTGGTCCTACAAGGACAGCTAGAAAAGTTTTAGATTGTGGATTTTATTAGAAATCACTGTTCAAGGACTCTTATTTTTTCTGCAAAACTTATGAGCAATGCCAAAGAGAAGGTAATATCTCCTTTAGAAATGAAATGCTTCAAGTACCTATTATTGTTTGTAAAGTTTTTGATATTTGGGGCATGAATTTTATGGGCCTTTTCCTAGTTCCTTTAGTAATGTTTACATTTTACTTGCTATAGATTATGTAGAAGCAAAAGCTACCCGAACTAACGATGCTAAAGCTATTGTAAGTTTTCTTAAGTCTAATATCTTTAACAAAATTTGGGATGCCTCGTGCAATTATTAGTGACAAAGGTATGCATTTTTGCAATCGCACAGTAGAAGCACTATTAAAAAAGTATGGAGTCATCATCGTGTAGCAAYTGCTTACCATCCAYAGATGAGTGGACAAGGGAAGATTTCAAATAGGAAAATTAAAGGTATATTGAAGAAAATAGTAAATCCTAGAAGTAAGGACTGGAGTTTGAGATTRGAGGATGCACCATGGGCRTATTGCATAGCTTATAAAACTCCAATAGGGATGCACCCTAYAGGTTAGTATTTAGAAAATCATATCATTTGCCTGTCGAAATTGAACACCATGCTTTTTAGGTAGTAAATCATTGCAATATGGATGGTAAGGAAGTGGGTYGTAAGCAAAAACTCCAACTTCAAGAATTAAAGGAAATTCAATTAGAGGCTTATGAAAATGTAAGAGCGTAYAAAGAAAGAAAAAGGTTGTTTCATGACAAGCATTTAAGTTGTAAGCAATTTCATGTGGGTCAAAAGGTTTTTCTTTTCAATTCTAGACTAAATTTCATGCTTAGGAACTCAGAACCCATTGGCTAGGTCCTTTTGAAGTGGTAATTTTAAATTCTCAAGGTATGTTGGAAATTAAAAGTTTAGGAACTAATAAGAGTTTTAAGGTAAAATACCAAAGGCTTAAACAGTTCCTGGGAGAATATAAAGTATTAAAAATTGAGGAGATTGAATTAGCTCATCCTATTTATGTATGATTTTAGGCCAGAATTTGTCTAGCCAAAGACATTAAAGAAAGGCGCTTATTGGGAGGCAACCTAATGATTTCTATGTTTTTCTTTTCATTTTCTTATTRTATATTTTCCATTTTGAGTGATAATTGACTTCCTTGGTCTTTGAAGATAAATTTCGCAAGTATAATTTTTGGATTTTTCATAATTTTTCAGAAGTGGACTTAATTTACCATATTCACATACAATCATCTGGACAAAATTCACTCAAATTTATCATATGCCCTTATGATAGTTTGAAAATCCTCATATGAAATGTCATCAATTATCCTAAAGTATANTATATTTTCCATTTTGAGTGATAATTGACTTCCTTGGTCTTTGAAGATAAATTTCGCAGGTATAATTTTTGGATTTTTCATAATTTTTCAAAAGTGGACTTAATTTACCATATTCACATACAATCATCTGGACAAAATTCACTCAAATTTATCATATGCCCTTATGATAGTCTGAAAATCCTCATATGAAATGTCATCAATTATCCTAAAGTATAGTCAAAATATCATATGCCCATACAGACTTAATAACATATATAAAAGTTTTCTTTTTCTTTTATTTCAAAAGAGATTTTCATTTTCTTTTATTTAAAAAATATTTTCATTTTCTTTTATTTTAGAAAAGAGAAAAAATATTTTTCTTTTCTTTTATTTAACAAAGATTTTCTTCTTTTATGTAAAACAAATTTTCCTTTTCTTTTTATTTATATCTATTTACCTTTCCTTTTTACTATTTCTTTTCTCTTAATCATCCTTCACCTCCAGGTTCCCTCACTCTTTCAGTTTTAGATTTACTTCCTTCATTTGAGTCTATCATGACTCTCCTACGCTAGATTGCGGATGGACAGGCTGATACTAACTGTCATTTGAAATGCYTGGAGACACTCATTACCACCTACTTGGAGCAATGGTGGATTTTGCRTTCCCCCTCCCCCATAGGGCAATCTCTCTCTTGTTTTCCCTTTTCTTTTTTCTTTCATTTTGATTTTTGTTCTTTTATTTTGATTTTTGTAGTATATTTTGTTTCTTGTTTGTTTGTGTTGTAGACATTCTTTTTATTCATTGGTGTTTCTTTTCTCATCTGCTCAGAGATTTCTTTGTTTGTTACATTCAAACTAGTAAGGTTTTGTTTGCCAAAAACATGGAAAAAAAACACAAAAAAATTTCTTTTTCTATTTCTTTTTCTTTTTGGTGTTTGTTTACAAGTTGAAATGTTTTAGGATCTCAAAAAATTTCAGTGCTTTGTATGTYATTTGTTGAGTTGAAATCCTCTTCGATTGCATGTAGAAGTAGTTATTTCTAGCATATGTGAATGTGTCCCCTTAAGTACTTTGGATAATAAACATGCATAGATCAACCTAGAAACGATCCTAAAGCGAGCCTTAACGAGCTTTTCTTTATATATGCTCATTTTTTTGATCGAGTGATTGTTGCAAATTACGTGGTTATTCTAGAACTTACACCATTATTCATGTCAAGACCACATTAGCGAGATTTATGCACCAAAACGATTAATGCACTTAGGAATACCCTTTTTGACTTTTGACTAACCAACCTTCGAAAATTATTCCCTAGTAAACCCCTTTTAAGCCTTATTATCATTTTCTTTGGCTAACCTACAAAAATTTACCCTTGCCATATTCTTTGATTATAGACCATCTTTGGACCTTAATGTCAAAGGAATGCATAATTAGTTGATTGAGAAGTGAATATTTGGTRGAATATATGAATTTTGTTTACAACTATTTGGAATTCTCTTATGGAGGAAATTACGTGCAAAAGAGAAAAAGAAGAAAAGAGCCAAAAAAATTGTATATATTAAAAAAGAAGAGAAAAGAAGGAAAACAAATGATTCCAATTATTAGCGATGTAATAATTTGATAAGCTGTTTTGAGCTACCTTCTAATATGCGAAAATTGAAAAAAAGAAAAAAAAAAGAGTCGTAGAAAATTGAAAGCAAGTTCCACATAGTTGAACGTCTATAGATTGGTTGTACATTCTCTTTGATATTTTTAAATCCTTTTATATTCTTCTTTAATCCCACCTATGACCCTAGCCTCATAACAACCAAATAAAGACCTTTTGATTGGTGTATGCATTTTGCTTTATAGTGGTAGTGATGTGATGTATTGTAACACCTCCAAATTAGAAATTATCCTAATTCAGGAATTTTACCAATTTTACCCTTGCATATATTGCGAAAATTGGAAAATAAAAATCTTAAATTTTAAAACATAAATAAAAAGGATTCATAAAAATTTCAACAGAGTTTTCCTTATAATATAAACATATCCACCCTGTATACAATTAGAAAATTTCACCCAATCATCACAAACACAGTATCGATAAAATAACTTCAATCCCCAACAATAACATTTACCAACAAAATACTCATATTTGTTAGATCCAGCAGAAACCTTTAAAAAAATAAAAATTTAAGTATTTTATTAATCAATAAAAAATTTAATTAACAAAATTGACTCTAGGGTATCAAAGCCTGTGCCCAATGATTTTCACAGACCATCTGGTTAGTCATCACATGAAACATAAAATAAAGGAATATGGGGTGAGTTATTAAGCTCAATAATAATCCAATACATGAATGTATGTGACATGCATCATATGTTATTAAGTTCAAAAATTCATTTCATCTAAACTTTCAAAAAATTTATTTTTCCAATCATGAGCTCACTTGGTATAATGCCTAACATTAGGCTCTACTATTTGCAATTATTATTTCGAATCCGATCACATTCTACGGGTAGAACCGCCAAGCTGTTAACATTACTTAATATTTTTCTTTCTCTTTCACCTCACAAGAGGTGAACATTATATACATTCCTACCCTACAAGAGGATTAAGTCAGGTGCACCAGTCCCCASCCCCCATTTTCCACTYGCACCTTTCATGGTATARGCTTTACACCCTTTTTCAAATTCTAAATGTTCATAAATCATTTAACATTTAAAATGACATTATTCCAAACTTCATTCTTTAAAACGTTGCTTTCTTGGATGCGTGATTATGCCCATGCCAGAAAATGGTGTAAAATATTGTGATTATATACACATGAACATGGATCACATGAATTCTGAACTTAGAATTTCCAACATGTTAACAAGTATTAAATTCACACACTTGAGCTAAATCACATCACATAAGAGCAATTCAATCATAATAATAACAATACACAAGCTCTATAATTAAGGAGAATGTGGGAGTTTACTGACATACTTCAATATCAATCATGAATTCACATTCAATTCACATAAGAGAAATTAAATCATCACAACGATACACACCCATCATAACTAATGAGGATATGGAAATTCACTTGAAGTTCTTAGAAGATCTGGTTATATTAAGTCGCTAGTGGAATGACTTGGCTGCTCACAACATCAATGTGCCAAAACTATCATAGTATTATTACACAAAGAATATTCACTTGAAATTTGTTTAAACAAATACATTCTTCATTTATCCTATGGGTGACATTAACTAATAATTTTCGAGTTTAAATTTCATGTCGAAAATAATCGAACTACAAAAAGTATAAGTTAATTCATGACTCTTAATTGTTCTTAAATCAACAATAATAATCACAATCACAATATACCTTACTTYATCGTACAAACCCTGAATTTCACATTAAATTGTATTCCAACATAWTTTCAGAGACATTTGTCTCTTTTACTTAATCRTGCTAACTTAAATTCCACATTAGATTATGTAAGATATATTCCATATTTTTCCACAGTTATCAATACCGAATACAAAACATAAGCCATTTGACTAATCTAAACGAAGAGAATAAAGGATTCACCTTGAATCCTAAAAATGCTAGTACTAAYGAGTGTAAGGYGCAATGGTGTCAACCTCGCTCTGGAAACGGAGGTGCGCTCCGGCCAGTGAATAGCAGCCCTGGTCACAAATGAGCGGTGGCGTGTGCCGTTAGTTTGAGCTGACAGCGCACAACATCTGGATGTCTGGTGAGCTCTGGGCAATCTGCTTTGGCAACCTCTTTCCGATTGAGCAGTGAGTTTCGGCGATCTGCTCCTGGCTGACGTGGGCTACGAATCTGAAGGTGAGATGGAGAGAAACGGTGAGCAATGGTCGGACTATGAAGAAATCTGGTCGAGCACGACGATTGGTCAAGCCACGAGCAGTGAATGGCGACATGCATGCAGATGAGCAAATGGCTAGCCGTGTTGCAGAGCTTCGATTTGAGCGGCGAACTTCAGTGACTGGAGCAGATCTAGACAGTGAATGACTTGTAGTAGAACAGATCAGCGAGCAAAGAAATCCAATTGCATAGTGACTACAGTGACCTGTGCAAACCGCGAGCAGCTCTGGACAGTGATGGACTCCAGGTGTTCGATCAGTGGTGAGAAGGGATGATAACAGTAAGGGCAGAGGAAAGAAGAGACGGTGGCGGTGTGTAGTGGAGAAGATGAACAGTATCAAGATCCCAGATATGGAAAATTTTATATTTATTTAATTTTTTAATTTTTTAATTTTTTATTTACTTAGGCCCTATTAAGACTCTTTTTGGGCCATTTTTGTCCCTTAACCAACTATGTCTAACTAAAATAAGATCTATTGGTTTTCTTTTGGACCAAAACCAAACATTGAATATGATTTTAGGTTTGAATAAGAAGAGAAAGGACTCTAATGGATCAAGCCTAAATTAATTAACTGAAAACTATAATTAAATTAAAATAATAAAATTTCACATTTAAATAACATACTYACACATAATGCACGAACAAGTAATACGTCAGAGAAATAACTTATTTATTTCTATTTGGCACATCAAACATTATGGCCTTCAAGTCCTTTCGTTGCAAAATAACCAAAACACTAATAATCATGAGAATAATTCCATTAATGAATTTATAAAATTATATTAAATTTGTAAAAATAGAAAAATAAATTCTTGGGTATTGCATATATGTGCAAGCTTATGGTAATGCCATTTTTTGTCAACTTGAGTAATATTAACTAAGTGATTAAGGATGGTTATTCTTGCAAGGTTGGTTGAGAAGTGTATGTTTTAACTTTGAGGTRATTATTAAGGGGTTAACATTTCCTTTGGTTGAATGCTATGAATTGCATGTGATTTCTCTTGGACTTTAGCTCACTTATGATTGTGCATTCATTGCTAAAGTTTGAGATTATTAAATTTTTCTTAATGTGTGTTTGATTTGTGCTTTTTGTTGTGTTTATTTTTGGGGAAATGCTTGAAGACAATCATCGTTTAGGTGTGGAGGAGTTGATAGAGTCCAAATTAGTATTTGATGGACTATGGAATATATTCATTGTACTAATTACATATTTACTTGATATCTTATTTATTTAGGACTCTTTGGAGGTAGTAGGAGGAAACRAGGCATTATTGGAACAAATTGAGATAAAATTCTAGAAGTGCACAAAAGCTACCATGTGGGCACGTGGATGGACGAATTTGGGGAGTTATTTTAAAGATTGGAGGACTATCTTTTAGAAGACTCCTATTGTCTAAGAAGAATTTTGTAGGATATATATCCCTTGTAATTAATGATTTGATATATTTCTCTATTTGATTATATTTTGAATATTTGAATTAGTTAGTTAAGACAATTAAGGAATTCTTATTGTTCCTTTCTATATAAAGGGAACATAGGACAACAAAAAGGGAGAGAGATTACAACTGTTTATCTATTATTCACTTTAGACATTATCATTCTCCACATGATGTTTTGTTTCTAAGTTCTTCTATTCTGGTTAAGGGTTACTGAAGCATTACTTCAGTTCATTTGTGACATCTAAACGTGCTCATACACTCAATCTGTAGTAGCTATTTGTTATTCTTTGTAATTATTTTTAATAGTTGTTTAACTTGAAATTATGCGCAAATATTTAGTCAAGTCTAATAGCTTATAGCTAAATTAGACCAAGTAAATCCATAATTGTTTGTTGTGGTTTAATAGAGTGGCAAATTGGAATTATTTCACCTGCTATCAAAGTAAGATTTGACAAGGGGGGATAACGGGATAGTTAAAGAAACCTACTATCTGAGTTTATTGATTAGAATTGAGTCTCTCTAATCCTTAATGCTGTCAGTACATTAAATCATAGATGCTATCTATGAGGTTGGCTATCCATTAGGGAATAATTAATAAGGCTTTTTCTTTTAATTATCAACACATAAGGATGGATTAGTTGTTTAAAGCTATCTTTGACAATATAATTGATTTATTTGTGAATGTTGAGTAAATTAATTGAATCAATGAGCAAATTTTGAACTAGTGTGAATTTAATTACCTTAACCAGAACTTTATTTTATTGAGAAGTTTATTTTAAAAGTTATCATTTTATATTCGATTGTTTCCTTTCTAGATTTTAATTGTTGGTTCATCATTTTTGTTCACACTAGTTGAACTCATCTTGAAAGCAAATTGATTTGTCATTCCCTGTGGGAGACGACTGTGCTTACCACTATACCCAATTAAGCGTAAGCATATTTATTTTATATTTTGGTGAGTTAAAAATGCACCACTCGTGCCATTGGGCACCCAAGTAGTATGGTGTCCTGCTGTACCTTCGGTTAGGAGGTTGAACCGGAAGCGATTGACTATATTGTACCCAAGCAAGAGGGCACCATTGATTGATATGAGGTGATAAGGCTRGTAAATCTTGACACCGCAGGATGTTGTCTCTGTTGTAAAAGTGAATTAGGATACATTGTTAGAAACTGACGTTGTCTCTTGACTTGATCTGATTTTCSAAAAAAATATATATTTTCACAAAAGTTTTTTACTCAAACTATTTTCCATGGTTTTCTTAAAAAATATGCTGTTGATTTCGAAATACATAGTACACACACCCTGAACTCACTGCTCTTCGTTTTAGTTTTCCCATGTTTTAGTAATAGGAATGAGAAATCCGCTATTTGAAGAATCAAAAGTGTTGAGGACTTGGAGAATTTTATAAAACTATCTGTGCTTGCTGATATTCGTGCCTTGGAGATATATTTTGGGATGTCKTAGAACATCAAWTTTACTATCTCTTTGAGCTTAYTTCGTTGTATTTACTCTTTTAGATAGTTTACATGTATGCAATGTGACTGTTTAGAGGTAGGCAATATTTTGTTCGGTTCCAGTGGAACTAGGGATCGGTAGGATTGTCACAACTTTGTATTCGACTTTTATTTTTAATC
>MEJB01000043.1:1526162-1537636 GCA_001752375.1 Rhazya stricta
TATATTAATTTATAATACAAAGTTTTTTATATTTTAAATATATAACTTGAGTTATTTTTTAGATGAGTTATCATAATTATCTTTTAAGATTAGGATTTCCAATCCTTTTAGAAATTTGATTATTGATTTATCTCTTATTGAAATATTTTGATTCTTGCAAGATCACCTATGTAACTTGGAACATTAGTCTAGAGTTGTATAACAAATAATGAGAGAAGAACATAAAGTTGTGAGCGTGATATTTAATTGTAATTGTTTATAGATTAAACTGAGTTATGTTTACTCAATATTGATTAATTATTATTGTACACTTGGTTCCTTACTTGCTATTCATTGAACCGGAGTTTACAAAGAACAAATTTCTAAGGGATTAAGAAATTAGAGCTAGACGAATTTTTCAGGACAACCGATGAAAGGGAGTTATGCCAATTGAAGTCAAACAAAGCTCATGAAATCAATTTAACAGCTACAATATTCGATATAGTAAAAGGGAATTTTTACTTTATTATGAATGATTGATGTAGTAGTTCATTCAACATTATTTGATTTAGTGAATTCGTGTTGACGBCTGGACGTGGTCTCATGGATTTAGGCATTTCTGTCGAACCATGTTAAATCATATCTCCATTATCTTGATTTTTATTTGATATGTTTGTATAAAACCTTAAACTTGTTAATTAAATTAATAACAAAAGTAGTTATGAACACCTGCAAGTGGTATCAGAGTAGGTTGCTTGTTTATCAGGATTAGATCCAAATTGTGTTGATTGTTTTGCTTCTAAGTGTACCTTACTTAATACTTTTGATTGGATTGAATTTAACATATCATACTTGTTGTTTTAATGTGATTGTGGCCACACTCGTTTTGTGTGGACATACTGACGCTACTGTTTTTGTTATTATRGATGATTTTCATGAAATCTATGAAGGAGGTTCTGCTTATAGACCTCCCTTGTTAGATGGAACTAATTACCCTATTTGGACAGCCAGACTGAGGACTTTTTTGAAAGCTATAGATAAACATATTTGGGATTCTGTAGTTACACCCCCTTCAATCACTAAGGATGGTAGTACTACTTTTAAATTAGTGTTTGAATGGGGGTAATGATGAATTTGATAAAGCTAATTGGAACTAAAGCATTGCATGTTATATTTAATACTGTCACTCTAAAACAAATGCAAGTGATTASTACATGTAAAATTGCTAAGGAAACATGAAATAAATTAGAGACAAAAAATGAAGGGATTCATCAAGTAAAAAGGTCAAGGTTGAGGAGTCTAACAACTAAGTTTGAGAACATGTCTATTTCTGAGAATGAATCTATCGCTGATTTTTAKGGAACATTGTGTAATTTATCAAATGAATTCTTTGCTCTTGGTGAATCATATTCTAATGCTAAACTTTTCAGGAAAGTCCTATGTTCACTTCCAAAGAGATTCAAAGCTAAGGTTGCTTCCATTCAAGAATGTAAGATATGACGAAATCGACTTAGATGAATTGATTGCAGACTTATGTACAAAATCTGAAGGGGTGGGATAAAGATTAATATTCCAAGGGCTCCAAAAGCATTGATGAGGATACAAATGCATTGTTGACCAAGAACATAAATACATATCTGAGGAGGAACATCAAAAAAAGTTATGGTTTGTGAGAAGTTAACAAAAAGGGATAAGGGCATTCAATGTCATGAATGCGAAGGATTTGGTCATATTCAGGTAGAATATAACRCCCTTAAAAAGAAAGGGCATGCAATGACTATTTTTTGGAGTGACAGTAATGATAAACCATGTGGAAATAAAAATGGTGCAGATGACTAAAATTRCCTAGGTTTTCACTATGACGAAGTCTAAGGAACTACAGAATAAATCCAACATGGAGTCTGAAGAAGAGCAATCTGATATTGGTGTGGAAGATCTTCAATATGCATATGAAGATTTGTACACGCAGTGGCTGAAAGTTGTGAAACAAATCAAAATCATAGAAATGGACAATCTCCAACTAGTAAAGGAGAATTGTGAGTTGGAAGAGAAAGTCAAAGCCTTGCAAGAGGAGCTCAACTGTTCACAATAGAAACTAATTTAGACCTTGCAAGAACTGAAAAATACTAATAGTATCTTGAGTAAATTCAAGATAAGTACTTCACAGCTTGATCAAGCTCTCTACATGGGAAACTAGTTGGCGACAAATCTAGAATTGGCTTCAACAGGGGGGGCGACTCACCAGCAAAATGCGAGTGTTGGCGGCAGCAATGAGCTGTAGATAGAAAGTTCCAACAAGGAAAAAGAAAACTATAAGGTACCAAGCTTTTTTCCTACTCATTTTGGTGGTAGAAAACGACATATTAGGTCAACAATACTTTTAAGGGCTGTTATTTTTATGTGCATAGGAATGTTTAATTGAAATAACAAATTACATGCTACTTCATGCTAAAAGGAAGAAATGGTTAAAATGAAATGGAATTCCTAAAAATTCTATTTGTGGTGAAGAAAATATAAAAGCACTTTCCACCCAAACCTTTCTAGATTTTAGGAAGTTCGTTGGAGTTGTTTATCATAGTGAATCATATTTTATTTAGGGTAATCATGATTTAAGCATTCTATATTTTGATTTTTGGTTCAAAATTTATTTCTAGTGTGTTGCACTTTCAGTTRTGTTTGGCCACACTGAACCGAGTTTGCTTTGTGCTTACATAAGACTTTTATTATGTCTAGGATATCTTGCAGTTTTTGTACTTGTTAGTTTCCATCAAACTTTCTGCCAAGACCTCCACTAGATGGCTATGAGTGAAAGCCACCTTGAGCAAGTAGTTTTGGTTTAGTGAGCCCTATTCTACGATTGCTTTACCATGGAAAAGGTTACCTTGTGAAAGTCACAGTTTGGATACTTATGAGTAGTTTGCAGTCGTGTGTGCCTATTTCATGATCACAGAAATATTATTTGGATGCCAGATTATTTTGGAATGTACGGGACCATATTTCATGTCTTTTGTTGTTGGTGTTTCATTTAATAGTTTGAGGGAAGAGGCTGAATAATAAAATAAAGATCCCCTTGAGGACAATTGCACATATTTATCTTGCCTGCTGTTGGCAGTTAGTTTTTGATAAGTATTATTGACTATCTTAGACTATTTGTTCTAATATGCTTCTTATGGTTAATCAGCCTTAGTAACTACTTCGTTGATCACCATATTTTAAAACTGCATTCTCTAGGTCATTTTTTTGTTCTTGTTAATCATTTATGATTTGTTTTATTGTTGATTTATCCCCTATATAATTTGATCTCATTGATTAAATATTCTTTAGGGATGTTTTTTATCCTAGAGATCTAAGTGCAGTTAGGATATTTGGAATTATCTCATTATTAAACTTCCATATTTTTGCATTTTCCTTCCCTAGCTCGGTCTTATGCTGGTCGCCGTTTTTCTTTGGAAATGTTTTTTACTTTCTCTCTTCTCTATTTTTTGTTGTTGCTTACTAATCGTTTGTTTAACGAGAAGTCTTAGGCATCATCTTAGGGGGAGACTCTAGCATCTGAGCCGATTGAGACTAAATCTCCAGGTGGCCAATCCCTAATCATCCTTCAACCATGATTTATTTTGGCATTTCATGTACACACATGCTATATTTATATATTTTATGAGTATGCAGGTTCTTATTAATTGCCATAATTTATACTACTTGTCTCACTTTTTTTTTTTTTTTTTCATATAATGGCAAAAGGGGAGAATATACACTTGATTTTTATTTTAGTTTTGGTTTATGAGTTTTATTTTGGTTTTGGTTTTCGAGTTTTATTTTTATTTTTTTTTTTTTTCATATAATGGCAAAAGGGGAGAATATACACTTGATTTTTATTTTAGTTTTGGTTTTTGAGTTTTATTTTGGTTTTGGTTTTTGAGTTTTATTTTTATTTTTATTTTTATTTTTATTTTTATTCTTATGATTATTTATTTGAACCGAAAAAGGGGAGTAATGGTAATGGATATATTTTAATGGATATGGATAATGGTTGATGTTATCGGATATTTTCGCTAGTTATCTAACTTTGCATAATGGATATTTTGCTCGCCACAGTTACTAGATGTTTACATTAAGGGAAGTAACATCTCTTTAAAAAAATAACATCTATTATACATACTGATTATTGTTAATAGTGTTTATGTTAATGATGATGGACTAATGGATTATGTCATTACTTATGATTACTGGATGGTTATTGTTCAAATAGTGTGCATGTTAATGATGATGAGTTTMTGGATTATATCATTACTGTTTCTTGGTTCATAATTTTGATGACTTATGGAGATATCTTGATGTTTATTGAACTTTRTCGATAAATAAGTTTCTGCAAGATTATRAATGGTATGTGTGTTTTTATGCTCATATGAAAACCAAGAAAGGAAGATTGTAAGTACAAATTTTGGTTTTAATGGGAATACTTGAATTTTGATTCATTAGTATATTATCACAATATCATGATATCGAAGTTACATTAATTTATAATACAATATTTTTTGTATTTTAAATATATACCTTGAGTTATATTTTAGATGAATTATCWTTATTMTCTGTTTATATAAGGATTTTCAATCCTTTTAGAAATTTGATTATTGATTTACCTCTTATTCAAATATTTTGATTCTTGCAAGAATGAGTAATATTTACTCAATATTGATTATTGTTGTATGCTTGGCTCTCGCCTTGCTATTTATTTAACCGGAGTTTACAAAGAATAGATTTTCTAAGGGATTCAAAAATCAAAGCTGGATAGATTTTTCAGGACAATCGATGGAAGGTGGTTCCACCAATTAAAATCAGACAAAGCTCGTGAAATTAATTCAATAGCTACAAGATTCGTTATAGTAAAAGGAAATTTTTAATTTATTATGAACGATTGATGTATAAGTACGTTGAACATTATTTAATTTAGTGGATTTGTGTTGATACTTGGACGTAGTTTCGTGAATGTAAACATTTATTTCGAACCATATTAAATCGTGTATCCGTCATCTTGATTTCTATTTAATATGTTTACATTCAATTCATAAACTTTAAACTTGTGAATYAAATTAATAACATAAATAGTTATCAACACCTACRTCATTAATATAAAGTCCAGCACAAATAAAGAACTTTTGCAAGCTTCCAATGATTTCTGGGAGGCATTAAAACTCGAATTCCTATTGTTCCCACGATTGAGGACATTAATAACAGTAGAAGGAAGTAAAGGTATTTWGATTTGATCTAATTTGAATAATTGAGTCTAATCTTCACTTCTTGCTTTAACTTTTGGCCATTTATGAAGCAAATGTGATATAATTTTGTCCTCAGTTGTATTCTATTCGTTTCATAACTTCTTATATCAACCTAGTTGTTTCCTGATTAGTGAAATGGACATGAACTTGAAAGAATGTTGCGATTCAAACTAGTATTGATGCATACTTAAAGAAATCATCTGTGTTACTTGTTTCCTCATCATGCCGCACTTCTCCCTTCTTACTAGAGAACCCCAAGGCCCAAACAGAATAGAAGCCAGATATAATGGCTGGTTTCACTTATTTATTTTTCTTAGTCATGGACTAGCATAAACTAAGATCAAATGTCATATGCGRAATGAATTTGTGAAAATCACAGTTTGTGATTATGACTAAAAAACCGAAAGCACAGAAGATGCAATTTTACACTTTTGAGCATATATCATATAAATTGTTGACTGGTCTAACTCGTTCCATTCAAGACATATCATCTCTGCGGGTTAATCTTCCTAGTTGCTTGGTTATTGATCCAGAGAGAAAGTGTCTAATTTGATTTTCCCCTTCCTCTAATTTGGGTGACCTTAAAAATATCACACCATGATGATCGGTAGAATAATTCGATTACATTAGCACTATCTTGAAAATCCGAAGTTTAATTCTGGTGCAACTGTGAACTTATGATGCCCCAAAATTTGGGATATCATTATTAATCAAATCTCATGTGCAACAGCGCCAAATTTGATGCGTCATTAATTCACTAAAATAAAATATATAAGTTCCTAGTATGATGGCRAGCAAAGTCGTCTCTCACAGGGAATGGCGAATCAATTTCTTCTTCTTATGATCACTTCAACTTTTGTTTTGAAATGGTGGATCAAAAATTAAATTTAAAACATGAAACGATTAATCAAAGAAAACTGTTTTTAACAAGAAAATTTTGATAGCAAAAGGTTCTGGTTAAGGGTATTAAATCCACACTAATAATTTACTCAATTTTCACAAATAAATTAGTTATAGTTGTCAAAGAAAAGCTTTAAAAAACCAATCTCTCCTTAAGTATTGACAAATAAAAGGAAAAGTCTTATTAATTATCTCCTCATCGATAGACAATCCCAGAGATAGTACATGAGATTTAATGTGCCAATAGCATTBAGGATGAAAGAGACCCATTTCTAATCAATAAACTCTGATAGCAAGTTTATTAAATTAGTCTGTTATTCTACGTTGACAAATCTCACTCTGATAGAAGRAGAAATAATACCAATTTGTCACTATGTTAAACCAAGCAAACAATTACGGATTTACTTGGTTTAACTAGGCTACAAGTTATTAGACTCAACAAAATATTTGCGTATAATATTCAATAAAACTAATAACTATTAATAATAATTACAAAGAATAACAAATATCTATTAATAGTTGAGTATATAAACGCGTTTAAATCTTACAAATGAACTGAACTAGTGCTTGATTAATCGTTAACCAAAATAGAAGAACTTAGAAACAAAACATTATATAGAAAACAATAATATCTGAAGTGAATAATAGAGAATAAGATATCTCCTCTGTGATGTCTCCTCTGTGTTTCTTGTGCTCCCTTTATATAGACTAGGAAGCCACAAGGCTAGGAAACAAAGGATTCCTAAATTATCTTAACYACCTAATTCAAATGTTCAAATCTAATCAAATCTAATCTAATCAAATCATTGATTGATTACAAGAGATATACATCCCACAAAATCCTCCTTAGACCATAAGAGTTTCTAAAAAAGTAGTCTTCCAATCTTAAAAAGAATCTTCCAAATTCGTCCATCAGCGTGCTCACRTGATAAATTTTGTACACTTCTAGAATTTTTCCTCAAATCACTCCAATAATGCCTATTTTTCTCATTCTACCTCCACAAGAGTCCTAAATAAATAAAATATCAATAAAATACATAAATAGTACAACAATTATATTCCAAAGTCCATCAAATATCTATATATATTGCACTATTTAGACTCTGTCAACTCCCCTACACTTAAACAATTCTTGTCCTCAAGCATTTTCCCTAAAAATAAGCAAACAAAAGACACAACACAAAGACATTTAATCAAAGTCTAATAATCTCAAAACTTCCTCAATGAATGCACAATCATAAGTGAGCTAAAATCCAACAAAAATCACATGCAATCTATAGCACTCAACCAAAGTAAATGTTAACCCCCATAATAATCACCTTAAAGTTAAAACATACAATTCTCAACCAATCTCACAAGGATAAGCACTCTTAATCACTCAAAAGTGTATACGATTAATATCACTCAAATTGACAAAAGATGGCATTACCATAAGCAAGCACAGATATCAAATCTCCACCAGTATAAAGCAAAAAGTATACACCAATCAAAAGGTCTTTATTTGGTTGTAATGGGGCTAGGTTCATAGGTAGGATTTAAAAAGGATATAAAAGGGTAATAATGTTAAAGAGAATGCATAACCAATCTAATAATGTTCAATCATGTGGACTTGAAATTCCCTACAACTCTTTTCCTTTTTTTTTTTTTAATATCACAAGGCAGCTCCAAAATATCTCATCAAATTATAATATGCTACTCCTTGCAATCATTGTCATTTTTTTATTTCTTTTTTCTTTTGATCTCTCTCCTTTATATATATATATATATATATACACTTTCCTGGCTCTTTTCTTCCTGCTCTTTCGCACATGTATTTTCGTCCATAAAAGAATTGCAAAACACCAATTCATATGTTCCAGAAAACACTCTTTTCACAATCAACTAGTAATGCATTCTCTTGACATTAGGGTTCAAAGATAGTCTATAAGTAAAGAATATGGTCAAGGGTTATTTTTTATTGGTTTAATCAAAGAGAAGGATAATAAGGCTCAAAAGTGGTTTACTAGCTATAATTTTTTAAAGGTAGGTTAGTCAAAAGCCAAAAAGGGTATTCCTAAGTGCCTTAATCATTTTGGTGCATAAATCTCGCTATGTGGTCTTGAAATGCATAATGGTGCAAGTTCTAGACTAACTATCTAATGTGCAACAACCAATCAAAGAAAAAGGGAGCATATAGAAAGAAAAGCTCATTAAGGCTCAAATCTCACTTATAAGTGATTTTTTTTAGGTTGATCTGTGCATATCTATTGTCCAAGGTACTTAAGGGGGACACACTTGCATATGCTTGAAATAACTACTTCTACATGTAATCAAAGAGGGTTAAAACTCAACAAATGACATACAATGCATCGAAATTTTTGAAATCCTAAAGGAAAAATAAATTCCAACCAGTAAAAAAATCACCAAAAGGAAAAGAAAAAGAAAAATATTTTTGTGATTTTTGTACTTTTTTTAAACAAACAAAACCCTACTAGTTCGAAAATAACAATATTCAAAAAATTAATTCAAAGAAAACTCCCCCACACTTAAGGGATTCATTGTCCTCAATAAAGCACTAAAAAGATAAGGAAAAAGGAAACATAAACGAACGAAACGAATGTATGCAAAACAAACAAGAAACACAAAGTACCACAAAATATGAAAATAATAAGCAAAGGTGAAGGGAAAATAAGAGAGACTGCCCTATGAGGTTGGTGGTACGCGAAATCCACATTGTTCCAAGTAAGCAATAGTTAGCACCTCCAGGTGAGCCGAACAACGGTTAATATCCGCCTGCCCATTAGCAATCTGATAGAGGAGAGTCATTGTAGACTCCGTGGAATGAGGTAAATCTGAAGCTGGGGGGTAGGAGAATCTGTAGAGGAAAGGGGATGCTAGCTCGGGTGTAAAGAACCCAGCACATTAGAAGCATAATGGTTAGTGGAGTCAATATAAACAACTCCCATCTGATTTAAACAATCAAGATCAATAGCTTCCATGGGACATGCTATGTGCATATCTGTGGAAGCTACATCTAGTACCCCTAAATGTACCGCCAGGTGTRTAACAAGTGATCCTAAAATTAAGGGGCATTTAGGGTAGGAAACTATATGCTGAAATTGAGTAGCTAACCAAAATCCACAATTAACCCGAAACCCCTTATGCATGCACCAAATGATAAACAATTCAGGTTTAGTGACTACTGCAGTACTATCCTTCCTACCAGAAAAATTGAAGGCCAAAAATCGATGGCAAAATTGTAAAGCATTATCAGATAAAGAAGACCCTTTAGACACCCTATGGAGAAATTGGGAATTACTTATTGTCAAATCACCCCAAATTCCAACCATATGAGTTTTAAATTCTTCAAGATAATCACAAAAGCTAGCTAAATACTCTATATCAACCATGTGATCATCAAGAAACCCCAAAGCCACATTAAAATCATTTAATGACATCTCAAATTCATGCGCCACTATTCGAAAACAAATCAACTTAAGGGTATTCGACGCATATTCTATGGTGGGAGTAAATGAAAAAGTGCTATAAAACTCAATAGTCAACTCAGTAAAAGCAGGACAGATAATATCCAAATAAGGCGACCAGCCTATAATTACCAAAGTACTTACGAAAAATGGTCATATCAAATAAAGCATTTAAATTTGGCCAATCAAACATTTTACCCGGGGTAATATTACGCGAAAGGCAAGCTACTCCTTTGTGGCTACGAAAGTGAATTGAAGGTGTCCTTTTACTACAGGAGCYGTGGGACGTAGAATGGCCTTTCTTTTGCATGCTCGAGATCGCTGGACTATTTGGTTCATTCTTAGCGTTAGGTGAGTCGCCGAAGCAGTAGTATATGGAACAATATTGGCAGAGAGAGGTTAGCATGGTCCAGGAATGGCTGGGTTCCTGTTTCTTGAATGGTGGGTAGAGATGGATGATGGTGATTGGGTGCTCAATTCGGGCTACAAAGGAGGTGAAGACTGGCCTCGAACGCTATCAATGGCAGGTGCAACCTCGGAGTCACTGGCTGAGATCTGGGCAGGGGAAGAATCAAAAGGTGCAGACGGGATCGACATCAAGTGGCATGGAACGGACAGGTGGATGCAAACAGAGGTGGCTGTGTGGTGTGAGGAACAACATGGAATGCAASCAGAGGCAACTATTTGGCGTTGAGATCCCGTTCGACTGGGTACTAGAGATAGTGTTTCAGCAAATTGATTTGGTGACGACTAGATGGACGAGATCTCCGCTGGTTGGTCCACGTAAACTGGAGATGGCCTCGCATCATTTTGTGTTTGTTTTTGTTGAGTATAGTCGCGAGTGGCGCTGCCAATGGAGCTCGAATTTGCAGATGGAGAACTGGGCACCCCTCGTCTCACCGCTTGATGGACCGATGCAGCCAGTGATTGAGGAGTGTGAAGCTGTTGTCTTGCACAATTGGATCTGCGACTCCTAGCCGTGATTGAAGAGTGAGTGCGAGACGATTATGGAGACACAGCATCATCAAAGGATGAAGAAGACAACTCCATTACCTGCAGCACTACTCTTCGTCCCATTGTAGCAGTGGTCGGTGGAAGGGAGGTGGACTCGGCTTGGCCTATGGTGGAGGTCGAGTTTAGTGGAGATGAGCAACGGAGATGAAGCAAAGGCAGCGACAGTATGATGGAAGGGGAAGCCGTCTGTTTGAAGAAGAAGAAGAGAAAAAATTAGGGTTCTTTCTTTTTTACATAAAAATAAAAATAGAAATAATAAAAGAAAATATGTGATTAAATCCATATGGGCATATGGTATTTTGACTATGCTTTTGAAAAATTCTGAGAATCTCCAAAAATTGTTCCTGCAAAATTGGTCCTCAAAACCAAAGTAGTCAATTATCACTCTAGATGGATATAATAAATAAAAAAATAAAAAGAAAAGAAAAGAAAAACTTAAATCATTGGGTTACTCCCAATAAGTGCCTTTCTTTAATGTYTTTGGGTGGCTGGCCTGAAATCATTCATAAATAGGAAGAGCTAATTCGATCTCCTTAATTTTTCTTAAACCTCCTTTAAAGCTAACCTCCGAATTCTTTAGCGCTCTTACCATGTCCTTTCTTGGTTCGAAAACGTACTGGTCCGGTAAACTCTGTTATTCGTTAAAGTACAACAAAGTCTTTCCAGGAACAATAAGTAGATCTGATTTCAAGTACGGATCCTTTGGTTGAGTAACCAACCAGGAAAACTCACCATTCAAATTTAGAGTTCCATACCGAACTGTAATTCCAAATCTTTGGGTTGTCTAAAAATTCCATTTACGTTTCCCGAATTCTGTTAAAAAACCTCTTATACTCAAAAC
>MEJB01000043.1:1538856-1567615 GCA_001752375.1 Rhazya stricta
CTATGTTCAGAATCGTTAACCCCCGACAAAATCCTGTTTTTTAACTTTTCTTTTAGTACACTAAATAATACGTAGATTCTGAGGCACACATGAGCTAGAAGGGTAAATTCCAGTTGGGAGGTTGGATTATGGGTACTATAGTCAATTGGATCTTCAATGACTCGAATGCCTTCTTGCACTCCTCTCCAAACTCGAAAGGCACTGCTATAACAATCTTGTCAAAGGTTGGGAAATCTTTGAGAAATCCTTAATGGATCGTCTGTAGAAACCTGCATGACCAAGGAAACCATGAATTTCTTTGATATTAGTTAGATATGGAAATTTAGCAATCAAATAAATTTTACCCTTGTCTACCTCTATTCTCCTCAAGGAAATGACATGCCCTAGGGCTATTCCTTATTTGACCATGAAATGACATTTTTTAAAATTAAGGACAAGATTGCTTTCGATGCATCTTTTCAACACTCTTGCCAAATTATCAAGACTTTGATTGAAAGAATCTCCATAAACAGTAAATTCATCCATAAAAATTTCTATGCAATTTTTAATCATGTTAGAAAAAATACTCATCATACATCTCTGGAAAGTCCCAAGTGCATTACAAAAGTCAAAAGGCACACAACGATATGCAAATGTACCAAATAGGCACGTAAAAGTAGTTTTTTCTTGATCTTCCTAGGCTACAAAAATTTGGAAACATCTTGAATATCCATCTAAAAAGCAAAAAAATAACTTACCTGCAAGTCTCTCAAGCAGCTGGTCAATAAATAGAATTGAAAAATGGTCTTTTCTAGTGGCTACATTAAGTTTTCAAAAATCTATACACATCTGCCATCCAGTTTGCAACCTCATAGGGATCAATTCATTTTTCTYGTTTTTGACCAATTGAAAACCAGATGTTTTTGGTACAATATGCACATGACTCACTCATTGACTGTCAGAGATAGAATAAATTATTCCTAATTGTAAAAATTTCAGAATTTCTTTCATAACTACTTCTTTCATAACTGGATTCAATTTCCTCTGTGGGTCCCTCACGGGTTTAACCTCAGACTCTAACAAAATCCTATGGATACCGAGTGAAGGACTTATACCTTTTATATCTGTTAGAGTCCATCCAATAGCATTTTTATGCACTTTTAAGATTCTTACCAGGCTTTCCTCTTGAGTTTTAGTAAGATCCTTGTTGATAATCACGGGTAAATTATCATTCTATCCCAAATAAACATATTTTAGATGATCAGGAAGATGTTTTAGCTCCAATTTAGGGGCCTACATCACAGAAGGAAGACGTTTTTCAGAATTACAAGGCAAAAGGATATTAGAGGATACATATCTTCTTGGCATTTCTTCTAAAGAGTATAATGCCATAATAGTCTCTCGAAGTTCCTCACCAGTTTCCTCTTTTGCATCCTTATCAGTTAAATTTCTGACTAAACCCAACTCTAATTCATCCTGCAAACATTGAGTTTCCATGTGTTACTCAATTATAGTCAATTAAGCTAACATTAAAAATTTCTTCTTGATCATCGGGATGCTTCATAGCTTCAAAGATGTTAAATGTCACCATATCACCATCAAACTCTAAATTTAATGTCCYTTTATCAACATCTATTTTCATTCTCGCAGTTTTCATGAAAGGCCTCCCTAATAAAATTAGAGTTGATTTTGCTGCACAAGAAGCATCCATATCAATAATATAAAAATCAATTACGAATATTAATTCATTAACCTTAACCAAAACATCTTCAATCATGCCTTCAGGGTATGCATTGGGCGTATCGGTTAACTGAAATTATAACTCTTGTTTCTTCTAAAGGTCCTAATTTTAACTTTTTATAAACAGATAAAGGCATTACATTTATTGATGCACCTACATCTACCATGGCCTTYTAAATCCTTTTGTTACCAATGATACATGGAATTGTAAACATGCGAGGATCTTTACATTTTTGTGAGAATTTCCTTTTGATRATGGCTGAGACATTCTCTCCCACTAAGATTTTCTCATCACCCCTAAATTTCATCTTTTTTGTGCAAAGCCCTTTTAGAAATTTAGCATACCTGGGTACTTGTTTAATGGCATCAAGAAGAGGGAGATTAATTTCTTCCTTTCGAAAAATTTCCAACATGTCTTTTATTTCTTCTTCTTTCTTTATCTGTGTCAGTCTACTAGGAAAAGGAAGAGCTGTTAATACCGTAGGAGTGGAATTTTCTTTCTCATTGCTTACATTTGAAGTTGAGAATTTTTCGGAGTTTATCTCAATTTTTTTCTTGAGCCTCTTYAGTTCGATCTTCCTTCAACTCTTTGCCGCTTCTAAGGATTATGGAACTCGCATTTTCCAGTGGATTTACTTCCACTTATGAGGGCAGTTTACCTTGGCTTGTCCCCAATTTACTCATAGCAGTTGCTAATTGTGTCATGTGTGTGCTTAAATTGTTAATGCTCATCTCAGTTTTCTGCTGAAAACTTTGATTTTCTTTTTGAATCCTTTGATTTTCTTGTTGCAAAAATTTGGCAGTGTTAGCAACATCTTTAACAAGATCTTCTAAAGATGTACCTGAATTGTTGGTTGCTTGAGACGATCTCACTTGTGGTTGCCGTTGAAAATTGGGTGCTTTGTTTGCATAGCTAAAATTTCAATGGTCCCTCTATCCTGGGTTGTAGGTGTTAGAGAATGGGTCATATTGCTTTGTTGTTGACCGTAGATACCTCCAACTGCATTTACCTATTTAGGTGCATCTTAAGTAGTTGGACACATATCGGTAGTATGTCCCAAATTGGAACATATTCCACAGGATTTTACTTSTTGTATTTGTCCCATCCCTACAACCATTTTCTCAACCAAGGATGTGARTTTATCAACTTTATGATCAAAATTTGAGTTATCTACCTCATTTACCTTCCTTGGGACATCTTGCCTTGTACCGATTTGTTGAGCATTTGCAGCCATGTTCGAGATAAGAAGTTTAGCATCCTCAGGTGTAGTGTTTACTGAAGCACCTCCGCTGGTTGCATCAATCATACTCCTATCCATACACACTAGACTCTCATAGAAATATTGCTCAGGAATCTGGTGATGAGGACAACTTGAACAAAGTTGTTTAAAATGCTTCAATATTCATACAAGGTCTCCCCATTAATTTGTCTAATCCCACAAATTTCTTTTTTTATATTAGCTATCCTAAAAGCTGAGAAATATTTCTCTAAAAATTATTTTCTTAATTCTTTCCAATTATTTATTGAACCTGATGGTAAGTAGTATAACTAATCCTTGCTTTATCAGCYAAAGGAGAAGGGAAAGGATAAAAGCCGAATCTGATCTTAGTTTCCTTCCTGTCTTCTCAATTTCTGGGTCATAGACAAGATTACCTGTACGAGAAAATCTAGGCATATACCAAGGGATCAAACAAAATTAAAGAAAGAAAAAGAATGATTGCTTAAAATCGTTTCCCGACATGTACGAGAAAATCTAGGCATATACCAAGGGATCAAATAAAATTAAAGAAAGAAAAAGAATGATTGCTTAAAATCGTTCCCCGGCAATAGCGCCAAAATTTGGTATGTCGTTAATTCACCAAAATAAAATATATAAGCTCACAGTATGATGGCAAGCAAAGTCGTCTCTCACAGGGAATGGTAAATCAATTTCTTCTTTTTATGATTACTTCAACTTTTACCACGAAATGGTGGATCAATAATTAAAATTAAGAAAGGAAACAATTAAATAAAAAACTATTTTTAATAGGAAAYTTTCGATAGGAAAAGGTTCTGGTTAAAGGTATTAAATCCTTTATTAAATTAGCCTGTTATTCCACCTTGGCAAATCTCACTCTGATAGAAGGAGAAATAATACCAATTTGCCACTATGTTAAACCATAGCAAACAATTACGAATTTGCCTAGTTTAACTTGGCTACAAGCTATTAGACTCAACAAAATATTTACACATAATATTCCATCAAGCTAATAACTATTAATAATAATTATAAAGAATAACAAATACCTATTAATAGTTGAGTATATGAACACGTTTAGTTCTCACAAATGAACTGAACTAGTGCTTCATTAATCCTTAACCAGAATAGAAGAACTTAGAAACAAAACAYTGTATAGAAAACAATAATATGTAAAGTGAATAATAGAGAATAGGATGTCTCCTTTATGTTTTTCCTGTGCTCCCTTTATACAGACTAGGAAGCCACAAGACTAGGAAACAAAGGATTCCTAAATTATCTTAACTACCTAATTCAAATATTTAAATCTAATCAAAATCTAATCAAATCAAATCTCCATCTAAATCAAATTACTGATTGATTACAAGGAATATATATCCCACAAAATCCTCCTTAAACAATAGGAGTTGCTAACAAAGTAGTCTTCCATTCTTAATAAAAAATCGTCCAAATTCATCAATCTGCGTACCCAAGTGGTACATTTTGTGCACCTCTGAAATTTTATATTCCAAATTTCAAATCACGTGTGTCTATAACAAGTTTGAGCTTGAAATAATCATAATGGACAAAACCTTGCATTATCTCTTTGGCCAACTTAAATTAGCCAGAAACATAGTATTTATACCATGTAATAGGTATGGGTGTCTTTCARACTTGAATCCACACTKAGTATAATAAGTTTTAGTTTGAGATAATCATAATGGACAAAACCTTGCATTATCTCTTYGGCCAACTTAAACTAGTTAGAAACATAGTATTATTGATCACGTTCTCTTATCTTGATTCTCATGAGAGTTTCTAGGGATAGCCGAATTTCATAGCCATGCCCTCATGGCAACTCTCACCTAGATGAGTCTCTCCAAGAGTATGTGTGACCTATATCCAGCAAAAAAACTGCATTGGTTTCATTCAATGTTAAACCCTTGATTAACATCACAYTCCATAACACCTTATTTTAGGGATGTGAAGGAAATGCATTATGTACAATATCCTAATTTTCGATGTTGTAATAAGTCATGCTATGCTGATTTTTCCTAGCTATTGAACCTTTTCTGTGGGATCTCCATTCAAATGTTGGATTACTTTCGAAGGTGACTTCCTTGTGGATTTGAACCCATCCCCTCAGTGATTGGGGATCTAGCCTCAGTCCAAATTGTTAATATCAGATCTAGCATCTGCGCTAGTCATGATTTTCCTTTCAAATGAAATCCCGAGCAATTTTGTAATCTTCAAATATCATTGCAATCTTTTATTCAGTCGATCAGATGTCCATCATGTAAGATTAAATTATGAATATTAGAGACATCTAATATATATAAYATGAAAGCATTTTAAGTCAAAGTAATGAATTCTATATTATTGTCATATAGGGACAAACCTATTATATAAAATATCATCCCACATGTCATAGCTATTCTTGTGAACTAATTTGTATGGCTCAAAATTCACAATAGAATAAAGTAAGAATATTTGTAATTTAATAATAAATATTACAAAATAATATAATATGTATATATACGAACAACGATCACTCTAAACTTTTAATTTATATCACTCTTATATTATGATGTAAATGTACCAGAAAAGAAATAAAAATATTCATATTATCTTTTATTGTAATTTCCTTCAAAATTACCCATGTCAAATGTTATCAAACAAGTTAATCGTCATGAGAGTTTGATTTTTAATGTGCAGCTATCAAAATGAAACTATATTTCTCAAAACGAAAGTTACAAATATTGTATTCCTCTCTATCTTATCCTTAAAAAAAAAAAAAAAAAAACTATCATACTAGTATTAGCTCTAGAAAATGAATAATAATATAAATAATTTTAATATAGCATGCATTTTGCATATCCTCCAAGAAAATCATAAATTCCAATGAGTAACAAGAGAAAGAAATTTATTTTGGAAACCYACGGATATATTTTTTTAATACCATGAAAATAAAGCCACATGTAATATTAATAGTACCAAATTTGAACTCTCTTTAAATCAAATTGGCTTGTAAATTTGTGACTACAAACATTGATATCTAAAACAATTTTAACCACAAAAGTTTGCCTTAGCACCAAAGAAAATTAGGATACTCACACACACAGATATATATATACACTAGGTTGAGATGCCGATAGTTAGTTCTCAAGAATTCAGTTAAAAAAATATTTTGGAATAAAATGATTCGATAAAGCACTATCATTTACATAAACATAAATATTTTCAAAAATTATATATAGATGGCTGATGATATATCTCTTTTTTTCATTCCGTACCTTTCTCGTGAGGCTTCMAATCTTGAAGCTGATTAACATTGAGATATTTTCTTTAGCATCCATTACTGGCATTTTTTAGCATATGTAACACCATTCCCTGTTGAGATCATCTTCCACAACTAAATCTTGTGAAATTATTTCACTAAACAACATTTGTTCGTCAACAATTGAAATTTCCTTTGTTTTGGAAACCTACTCATGAAATAACCTTCACGCAATTCTGGTCTTGATCCCAAAATCTCCTGAAATAAACCCCAAAGAGAATTTTAGAATTAGACAAACAAGTTTTGATGGAGTCCAAATGAGTGTAATAACTGTAGCGTATTTGATGGATTTTGGAACAGATTTTTTGCACTTATTATGTATTTACTTGATATTTTATCCATTTAGGACCATTTGAAAGTAATAGGAGAAATGAGGCATTACTGGAGCAATTTTGAGATAAAATTCCACAAGTTCACCAAATCTACCATAAATTCCACAAGTTCACCAAATCTACCATAAATTCCACAAGGTCACCAAATCTACCATGTGGGCACGTGAATGAACAATTTTGGAGAGTTGATTGCAAGCTTGGAAGACTATTTGAATTAGTTAGTTAAGATAATCAAAGAATTCATATTGTTATAAGCAAGAAAAGGAGGAGATTAGAGACTATTATCCATTAKCCATTAGCCATTATTCACTTTAGACATTATCATTCTCCACATAATGTTTTGTTTCTAAGCTCTTCTATTATAATTAAGGATTAACAAAATATTAGTTCAATTCATTTGTGAGATCTAAATGTGCTTATGTACTCAATTTATAACTAGCATTTGTTATTCTTTGTAATTTTACTTAATGGTTGTTTGATTCAATTGAATATTGTGTGCAGATATTTTGTTAAGCTTAATAGCTTATAGCCAAGTTATACTAGACAAATCCTTAATTATTTATGTGGTTGCACATTGACATAATTTCACCTACTATTAGAGTGTAATTTGTCAAAAAGGAATAATGGATTAGTTTAATAAACCTGCTATCTGAGTTTATTAATTAGAATTGGGTCTCTCTAATCCTTAATACTATCACTACATTAAATCTCATGTGCTATCTCTAGGGTTGTCTACCGATTAGAGTATAAGGCTTTTCTTTTAATTATCAATATTTAAGGAGGAATTGATTGTTTAAAACCATCATTGACAACTATAACCAATTTATTTGTGAATATTGAGTAATTTATTGAATCAATAAGCAAATGCTTGAACTAGTGTGATTTAATTACCATAACTATAGCCTTCTTTTATTGGGAAGTTTATTTGAAAGTTATTATGCTATATTTGATTATTTTCTTACTAAATTTTAATTGCTGGTCCATTATTTTTGTTTATTTAAGCTGAACTGTCTTTAAAGAAAAATTGATTCACCATTCCCTATGGGAGACTATGCTTACCATTGTACCAAATTAAGYGTAAGAATATTTATTTTATATTTTGGTGAATTAATGATGTACCAAATTTTGAGGCTGTTGCCAAGAACGGTTTTAAGTAGTCATGTTTTAAAATTTTATTTGATCTCTTAGTATATGCCTAGACTTTCTCATGTAGGTAAGGTTGTTTACGATCCAGAAATTGAGAAGRCAGCAAATTAACAAAGCAAAGGAGTGCGAGAAGCAACCGAATCATATACTATTCCAATTGAGCTAGGTTTGTCTGAAATTGAAACTAAGTTTGAAGAGCCAAAAGGCAAGAAAGATGAAGTCAACATGGCTCAACAAACTAGAACCTTAAGGGAGTTAGCTAATCCTAATGTTATACAACAGCCTCTTTGTGCTAATCTATTTGATTTAGTAGCTACTTTGAGATAAAACTTGGACAATACAGTTGCTTCCGAAATTTCATGATTACAGGAGAGGATTCTCACAAACATCTAAAGGAACTTCATGTTGATTGTTTGATTGTGCCCCCTCAAAGGATGATGGAGGATCAGATCAAACTTTTATCCTTTCCCTTTTCCTTAGTTGATAAAGCTAAGGATTGRTTATCTATCAGGTTCAATAACTAGTTGGAAGAATTAAGAAAACAATTCTTAAAGAAACATTTTCCAGCTTCTAGAGTKGCTAATATAAGAAAAGAAATTTGTAGAATAAGATAAATTAATGGGAAACCTTATATGAATATTGGAAGCGTTTTAAACAAATTTGTACAAATGGTCCCCATTGCCAAGTTCCTAAATAGTTATTGATACAATATTTTTATAAGGGTCTAGTGTGTATGGATAGGAATATCATTTATGCAGCCAGCGGAGGTGCTTTGGTAAACAAGACACCTGAAGATGTTAAGCTTCTTATCTCAAACATAGCTGCAAATGCTCAGCAATTCGGCACAAGACAATATGTGCCAAGGAAAGTGAATGAGGTAAAATGTTTGATCGTAAAATTGATATACTAACGTCTTTGGTTGAGAAAAAGGTTTTAGGGATGGGCCAAATACAACAAGTAAAGTCTTGCGATATATGTTCAAATTTGGGTCCTACCACCAATATGTCTCCTACTATTCAAGATGCACCAACAAAAAAGGTAACTGCAGTTGGGGGATCTTATAGGCAGCAACGAAGGTGATACGGCCCATTTTCAAACACCTACAATCTAGGGTGAAGATACCATTCAAATTTCAGTTATGCAAATAAAGCTCCAAGCTTTCAACAACAGCCACAAGTGAGGTCATCTAAGCCAAATCAAGCAACCACCAATATAGGTACATATTTAGAAGATCTTGCTAAAGACATTACTAACACTACCAAATTTTTGCAGCAAGAAAATCAAAGAATCAAGTAAGAGAATCAAAATTACTAGCAGAAAACTGTGATGAACATTCACTATTTGGGCATACAGATGATGCAATTGGTAACCTCTTTGAATAAGTTGGAAACAAGCCAAGGTAAACTACCCTCACAAGTGGAAGTAAATCCAAGAGAAAATGTGAGTGCTATGATTCTTAGAAGCAGCAAAGAATTGAAGGGAAGGCAGCAAATTGAAGAAGCTCAAGAAAAAATTGAGATAAACTTCGAAAAAAAAAAAATCTCCCTCGAAGGTAAGAAATGAGCAAGAGAATTATATTATAAAGGTACTAACTGCCTTCCTTTTCCTCRCAAATTGACACCGACAAAGAAAGAAGAAGAAACAAAGGAGATGTTGGAAATATTCCACAAGGTAGAAATTAATCTACCACTTCTTGATGCCATTAAACAAGTATCCAGGTATGCTAAATTTTTAGAGGAGCTTTGTACAAAAAAGATGAAATTTATGGATGATGAGAAAATATTAGTAGGAGAAAATGTCTCAACCGTTAACAAAAGGAAATTGCCACAAAAATGTTAAGATCCTAGCATGTTTACAATTCCATGTATCATTGRTAACAAAAATATTGAGAAGGCCATGGTAGACCTAGGAGCCTCAATTAATGTGATGCTTTTATCTGTTTATAAAGATTGAAAATAGGACCTTTAAAAGAAATTAGTCATTATTCAACTAGCTGATTGGTCCACTACATATCCTGAAGGCATGATTGAAGATATTTTGGTTAAAGTTGATTGGTCCAAACAGAGTAACTTAACCCTGTGAGAACTCGCCGGAAACCCAAGCTGTATTAAAAAGGATAATTCAGCCAGAAATGGGCTGAAAGAAAGAAGAAAGTGCCAGCTGTTTTCTTTGCAAATGAAGACAAATTCCATTTGTCTTCTCAAAGCATGAGTGCATGCCATATATGAAGGACGCTGTCACAATCTCAACTAATATTTCGCCCAAAAACAGACAACGCAACAATTCCTATCTTGAGTCTTCTACAGTACGAACAACATATACGAAACAACTGTAGTAATTCTTGCAAAACCGGACAGCACACATCCATAGGATGGCAGCTGTAATTTTTTAGCCAAAACCCACAAATCGGACAGCAACGCACATGCGCACACTGCAGCCATGCATTGTTGGGTTCTATTGGTTAGGATTAAATAGGAATTGGAGATGAAGATGTGATTTCGAAAAGTGAAAATTGTCTAGATGATGTCTAGAAAACACTGAAAAAATAGAGTTTTTGGCCAAAATTGAACTTAGATTAGAGCTAATAAAATTTCTAAATTAATTAGAAAGAGTAGAGGGAGAAAATGAAATTTAGATTTATTAGAATTTTTGTACGCTAAGAAACCAAGTTAAATTTCAAATAGGAAGAAAAATAGGATCAAATCTAGAATCAGTTAGATAAGATAATAAAGTTTTAATCAAATTTGAAATTTGTATAAATCGAACGCGTATTTAGAAAAAGGAATTTTTAAAATTCGATTAAGTCGAGTAAATGTTCGGGTTTATTCTATTGATTTTCTCCTGTCTAGTTTTTAAGCCTAGTAAATATCATACTTCTAAATACTCTAGGTCTTATAATAATTTTATCATTGATTCATAACTTACATTGATTTTCTATCTTCTAAAAATTTTCAAAACGTAATAAACAATCATGTTAAATGTCATTGCTTTTTGTAGTTGTGAGTTGCACGTTCTTCTTACATACAATCCTTTTGAATGAGGGGATATTGTTATCCAAAAAAGATGCCCATTAAATTGTAAAATCGCCTTTCCTCTTGCGTACAATCCTTAAAAACTCTTTTCTTTTTTTTTTTTGGTCACTGTGAGAGAGAGTGAGAAAAATGGGGATGAGTGCAACGTACCTACCAGGAACTGGGGATTACATCACCAACGGCTACCTAACAACAGGAAAGCGGTGTCAGTCAGGTGGCGGGGTAGGCGTGGGAGACCACAACTTCACAACAGAGATGGCAATGGAAGTAATAGGGTTTCTCGGTAGAAAAAGGAGGACAGAGAGAAAGCCCCTGCTCCTCCGTGTACAGACTTCAACATGGCTTACTTTCACTAGTACACTCATGATGGCATTCATGAAGAAATGATCAAGGTCCTTAGTGCTGCTCTAACAGAAGAATGTGGGATATTAAATAATTATCAATACCAGAAGAAATAGCAGTCATCAACAGCATATTAGTTTACGACTGTAGTACCAGAAGATTCTAATATTACTGTTTACTATTAATCAGACTGACTAGTTACAAACATATTCATAGAATGGACGTTTTCATGACAAATTAACATATCTAATACAAAGATATTCATAAAGCCATATTATGCAAATCATGATAAAAGATCAACGAGAATGTGGAATATTCAAGCAATGGAAACCAACATGCTTAATAAAATGGAACTACAGATAATTAATTGCAAATGCTAGAGAGACGAAAGGAAATGTAAAGAAGTCAGGCTTTAAAATAAGGGGAAAAAAAGTGAATTACTATTCGTGATAAAACAGAATAAAAACATTGATTACCATCAAACATATTGCTAAATAAGGTGAAGTCATCTCCTTGACTTACCTGATCAAATTCTGGTCAGGGAACCTCCATATGTTCCAAAAGATAATGTAATAAACATAGATCCAGAACAGTTTTTAATCCGACCATCATGGCAAAATACAAACACCCTGCGTCTACATKCATCAAAGACCATCAACTACAAACAGATTCTACAAATAGATGGATTTTCTAGTATAGCTTACTGCTTTCATCGCAGCTTATGATAATTCAAAGCATTATAGAGTCGAGACCATGATCAGAACCTCATCATCTTCATGTAACTCAATATGTTACAACGGTGCGTCACTCAAGCCGTAAAGAATATATAAGTCTATAAACCTTAATATAATTTCATCAAAACATTTGACTCCTATGAGTGAGATATTGGTGGCGACCCAACTGGGCCAGGGGTTGAGTCGGATTAAGTTGCAGACCGGTCCGTCATATTGGAAAAAATTCAATTCAATTGCAACCCAACTGTTACGTCTATATTATATTAAAATATTATAATACATGAGAATCATTTTTAGATAATTWGTCCCTTCACGGCTTAAATCTTAATGTTACTTAGAATACGAAAAGATAATCCATGGAATTAATTTGAACCTTTTTTAATTATTCGGCTCAATTTGAATTCTAAGATTTCATATCTTTAGAAGATTTTAATAATACTTCCTTATGAGTCTGTACACGTAATCTCAATATAACTGAATAAATTATGTAGAATAAAAATAAATCAAGAAAAATAATTTTAATATATAATTAATAGATAATAATCGTATCTCGTATCGTCCTCAAGGATGTAGAAAATGTCATATTAGAATTCTAAAATAATTTGAAATCAGTAAAAGATAATATAATTCTAAAAATAATTATTACGTCTAAACACATGGATTGAACCTGAACTAACATAGGTATACCATTAATCAAAATTTATAACAAATATAATTACATTGTATCGGTTCAACAAAGAATACATTTTTTCATTTTCCTCCAAATATTTTCTTCAAATTCAATTTTCTGATTTTTGCCAACTTGACTAATACTTGAGGAAAATATTATGTATTTAAACATTCACAATAACAAAATTAAATGTAGTATAATCTTAACAAAATAAGTATAATAAATTAAAAATTATAATTATAATTAAGCAAATAATATTGTATCTATACTCCTAATTTATATGAAAACAATAAGCAAAGCTAAAAAGTGCAATTTCACCTGAGGAAGGAAGAAGTAAAATGAGCCAGCTTCATGCTTTATGAAGATGACATCAAATCATAAATAACGTTCGAAAATCATAAACCACCGAAACTGAAGGATATATATGACCCCTTCTTCTTCGCTTCTCCAACGAACTCAGGAGAATGCGCCCTATATAAAGTCCAATAAATGACACCACATCATTGCACAACTTTATGTTGCATATTCAGAACTCAGAATGTTGCGAAAATTCATTGTGAATATAAAATCAAGAAATAATATCTTGTCATTGAGAAACTGGTATGTCCTGGCAAACATGTTTCAGAATAACTGAAGGAAGAACACACGGTGCTCATGTACATATACWCCTGCAAAAGATCATGAAGCTGTAAAAAGTGATCATTTTGAACCCATCTGGCGGAGGACACGTTTTCGTCAATAATTTCAGAATTTGCAGATGTGATATTCTTCATATTCAGTGATTAGACATCTTTGACATTTAGGCAAAAAGCACTCAAAAGTTGATCGTTCCAGACTGCAGTAATTCGATAAAATATCCTAGATATTAATATACAACCACGCTTGAATCTCATTGATCATATATGACTACAACTCAATAAATATCCCAAGAAGGAAAAAAAAATTATTAGTAATGTGTTCTAAATTATTATTTATCTGAAATAGTTCGATATTTATAATAAAAGTATTTTCAGCATTATTTCTTATTATATCAATTTATTAATTGTTCATTCTTTTCATATGAGAATAATGAGATAAAAGAATCATCAAGACTAATAATAAAGTTATTCCTAATCTTATCATTATTATTGGGGCAAACAATAATTCCTAAAAGATAGTCTCGTTTACATTCCATATGATCAAGTATAGAGATACGGATTAGATGGAAAATGATGAATGTCGAACCATTGTAAATAAGAGARTTATWTGCAGAGACAAATGAACTTAAACATTAGTTAAACGAAACGGACARATAAAACAAGAAATTACTTGTCATTTGGACTATGATGTTTTATTCTATGATGTTTTATTCCTTGGACTTGAGATAATATATGTTCTCATATTCCYTTAACTATGACTTATTAGTATTGACTACTTCGAGTATATGTGAGTACAAGATAATTTATATTACTTGTATAAGATATATGAGAACATGTGATAATGCAAGAAGGAACTCATTATTTTCTTCTTTAAGAAGGAAGATATCCTTGTGCATTGTTGCTTGGCAAAGAAATCTTCTGGCGAAGGAAATATGATGATAAAWGAGTTTCTCATGGTAGTCAAAGAATCAAAATAATGTACTTGATTTATTCCCAAAATGATATCAAAATGGAAGGAATGAAATATTATAATCATGGACATTTGATATAAGTCGAGCAGCTTCTTCATTCATTAAATAGGGGTCATGATGTGACAATCTAGCCGTCCCCTAGGTTCCACTAGGACTGAACGAGTAGTAGCATGCCTCTTGACAGTCGTTACAAGCATGTAAATCCTCAAATATAGACATCAAATAATGTGATAGTTACATTCAAAATATCTCAAGGTTGATACAAAGAAAAACACAGAAATGAGTCCAAATAAAAATTCAACTTTCTAAGACTTCCGATTCCACAAGGAGCAAATGATTATATACTTGTTACTAAAATATGAGAAAACTTATGAGCAAATCTAAGTGCGTCCCACGTGGATGCAAAGTGAGTTTTAATAACAAGAGCACGTTTTATTTTCCATGTGAGTAAAGTAATTAACATAAATAGTTTGAATAAAACATATATTTTCGAAAATGATTCACTATGTAAAATATTTAGAAATGTAAGACATGTCAAGTGCGAATGAGAATGCTACTTCTGAAACTCGTCAATTTCTAGTTATAGTAATTCAATTACACACTATCACCATAGAGACAACGTCATATGGGGTCTAGTAACACCGATCTTATCACTTCTTATGTACGTGCACGATTTCAACCTTATTGCTTCATACAATCAATGGTAGCTACGATACAAGGGATCACCYTACCCAGGTTAAATCTCCTAACCAAGGGTACTGATATCCACAATCAGATCTAGGTATCTAATGACATGAGCATCTACCCAATGAATTCCTAATTCACCACTAACAGCCTAGTCTTTGGCCAAGTGTTGGTTCACTCTGATGCTGTTTTCTGGACTAGCTCAAGATGTACTCGTATTAGGGACCAAYTAAGCACATTACTTTCTCCACCGGACTAGTTATTCAAAGTTTATCAATTGAGTATTCAATACTATCCTTCAATTCTCAATCAATCCAGTAGTGATTTTAAAAGAGACACGTTTTCACTATAATATCCAAATCTATTTAGGTAAAAGTTTTTATGGCCATAAAACAATTTTGGGTTTAGAAAAAGTCGAAGTGCCACATTTGCACCAAGTTACGCATGCTCTRTTAATTCATBATCTGTTGTAAATAGATGCAAGTAAAATAGACTTTTCTTGAAAATAGGAGAAATCATTTATCATTTCTCAAATTCTAGCTATATATTTTCTCGAAAGCATTTGAAAATACTTGATAAACGTATTTATGCAAGAAAACAGTTTAAAGGGGGCTTACCTGAGTACACACTTCCTAGCTATTGCTCGAGACTTGAAATAAATTGAATGGTATTCTCAGCTAAATAATTATCAAGATTTTGCTCTTTACTTTTCTTAAAATAGAGTTAAAATAATAYAAGATTCCTACTAAATCTATTATACTATCCTTTTAGTGTTAACAAAAAAKTTTATTCAAATCCTTAGTTTGGATGATCTTCTAAGTGGAAATTATTGTCCAAAAGATTAACGTACCAAATGGAAGTAATTCTAAAAGATTTGATATTTTCTAGAAGTATCGAAAATAATTCAGAGTGTTCTAATTATGAGTGATGTCCTACTATTTTTGTGATTATCTATAGCACTAATAAAATGTTTTACTTATAAGTTTTTATATTAAATGAAATTTCAGATTTTATAGAGTTATATATATATATATATATAAAACAAGTCATTTACTTAATTATTAAAATTATCAAAAAGCATTAAATGTAGGGAAAATAAGTAAAGTTAATAGTGGTTTGGCAGAATAACACACCTTCAATGTTGAAGTCATAAATTTGGTTCTGCTTATTTAAATGAGGTCAAGTCAGACCAAAAACACACCTAAGATCAAATTATTAAACAATTTAGAAATTGTAAAATAAATTGGTCTTCTGCCAACCATCTAGATTCTCAAAGTTTAAGCGGTGGTGTCCTATCTCAAGCTATGCACATTTAATCAGATTCAAATTAGTTTTAAATTACTCCTAAAATAATAATATTTCTGATCATATATTAAAAGCTAATTCTCTAATTTCAATTAAGTCGTAATTACCCAAAAATAGTATGTTAAATGCAATTTACATTCAGTGGTCCAATATTTTTGTAAAGGCCATATCTACAATTTACTAATGCTATTTTCCAGATTTTAGGCTTGTTATAAACCTAAAAAACACTATTACAAACTGTTTTTTTTCAGATTTTAATTAATCAAGCATATCATAATGCTTCTACATTTTATCTTCCTCAAAACATGCTATTATGCATCATATTTCTCATAAAACATCTCTCAATATGATTTTCATGCTCATATAATTCATGCTAAAATTTTAGATTATGAAAATGTTCCCCAAGTACAAAAAAAATATCACTAAATACATGCTATCCTCATTCATGGTTTGCTGTGTATATGATCATTCCTATTGAAGATGATCACCTATTCTTTTAAAATTCCAAAGCACATGATCCTTCCTATATTCATGTTATTAACCAAGGCATGCATATATGTTAAAAATTCAGATGATTTAATCGTTTTACAAGGCTAGGTAGGAACACTATATATATACTGACATTCTCCTTCACGATTTTAATATTTAGTTTAATACTTAACTATGTCATTCAAGCATTTTCCCAGTATCCTATAATCATTTTTTCTTATAACATTCGTTCATGATTAAAATAAAACCTTAAGCGTAGTATGCATAACGGCTGTAAATCCAAACATTCAATGTTGCACAAAACAAATCATTCCCGACATGCTCATCCTATACAAACATTATACATTTATGTTTCATAAACTGATTTCAAGTAGCTAATTTTCTTATGACGAAACTTACTTGACTCAATGGAGAGTGGAAAATGCAAGTACACAAAAGGAAGTTGCACTTGAAGGAAAAGTGTTCTTGGCCAACGAAAGTTACCTAATTTTGATTAGAGTTAGGATTTCTAGAGGTCTATAAATATACCATTATAGATTAGGGTTTAGGGTTCAGAAAATCWTTTCTTTTGCGTCCTAAAAGAAAATTACAGCTCTTACACCCTCCAACAAAACAAGAAACTCACTCACAATCTTTTTTGCCTCTGGCTATGTGGACGGATTAGGGAATCCGCTCATTGTAGATTTGCTGAATCGCTCCYTAGTTTGACACCCGAATAAGAGTTGGAACATACAGAAGAAACTAAACCTTTTATTAAAATTTTCTGACTTATTTTATTAATCATAAGTCAACAAGATGATATATGTTGTATGTGTTTGTATTTTTATTCCTCTACACATACCGTTTACTTACCCAAAAAAAAAAAAAAAGCAAAATTAGAAATCCTAAGAGGCATAAACCAACGGATGAAGATAGAGAAATGTAACTTCTCGTTCGGAGGTGAGTGAGATAATCAAAAGAATTAGGAAAAAGAAAGGTTGCCAATTTGGATTCGACAATCCACGAAACGTAATTTCTCGATTTGGATGCTTTGTTGATGATTGCAGYAACTCCAGACTCTTAGCTTTGGTGGTGAGGTGGGGATTTAGTGGGAAGAAAGAAGTTGAAAGAAGAACAGTAAATCCATAGAATATCGCAGATAAGAAATCTACAAAATAAACAAAATAATGGATTTTAATATGCAATGAAGCTTGAGTCTCATTTATCATATGCGACCACAACTCAATAAATATCCCAAGAAGGAAAAAACAAGCAGAATTAAAAATCCCAAGAGCAAAACCAACGGAATGAAAGTAGTAGAAACCTACATACGTATGACTCTCTATTCCTGACCCTAGGAAGGACTAGAATAAGGGCCAGAATATTCCTGTAGCTAATGTAGCTATCACTGTAATATGGAGTTAAAAGGAGTTATAAGAGCTAAACTTGCCCACTATTTTTTTTATTACAAAATAGCATAAGGGCAGTACCTTTCCTATGGCTAAACTGAAACTATATTTTATTGTTTTATCTCCAGATTTCAAGCACAATACTCTGAACAAATCGTAATTTGTGGCCACCACCTACGCTTTTTCCTATGATTTTTCCCTCCTATTATTAAGTATTAATCAACACCTTCATTTGATACATATCTTATCTGAATTTTTTGCTTATAAATTTGTGCTATTTAGAATAGTATATCAATGAAAAGAAATTGATTCTGGTAAATTTCATGGATAAAGGGGAGGAACAAACCCAGAAATATGGGAAGTAGGGATAAATACTAATGTTGCATATAGTATATGTAACGAAATTAAAGAGGAATCATCTTTGTGAGAGAAACAAAGAAATTGGGTTAGGAAGGAGGAGCCGAAAGATAGGAGAAGAGATGAGATGTGATGAGGATAAATTTGGTGAGAAATAAAGGGAAATTAAAGAAATGTGCCATTTCACCTAGAGTCAGGCCACAAAAAAGATGTCTTTAACATTGCTACTTACCTGCTCTTTATAATTAGCAATTGATATGTCTGTTCTAGAGATTGCCCTTTTGCCTTTAACAAATTGCCTTGCAACATTGCTATTACTATCTTTTGTGCAAGTTTGGCAAGACAAACGTCTATTTTTATTTATAACTTTCTATAGATATTTCAACTAAATAGTACTTTCACTAGGTGAATCTATTTATTAGTATGTAACTTAAGATTGTATATGCATACTTTAGAAGAAAGATTTTATAGAAAGCCTATGCTTCTCTTTGGCACACGTAAATTACTTTTGCATAAAATGATTAAATAGCTTAATTGCGATATTGTTTTTCTTCTATATTTGAACTTCGCCTATRATACTTCAATAATTAAACTAAATTCCTAGGCACCGATAGTCTGCAACTTGAGGGCAGAGAAGCAAAAAAGTTTTTTTTTTAATATGAATTTTCAGTTTTTTTAAGAAAGAAAAATCTAAAGCTGTCAAGGAAAGCAACCTAATCAATTTTATCTGCTAATGCTGTCAAGGTTTATGAAATAAATGTTTTTCTCTGTTGATAAAAGTTAAAAACAACCTTCCAAAAAAGGAAAAATAAAGTGATTAAAAAAAGGGGGGGAAAGAATGATAAAAAGCCATGAAAAAATAAAGGTAACTTGTCCTTGAAGAAGAAGCGATGATTTAGGGACTGAGGTAATAAAACTACAATTTTCTTATTCGAATAATCTTTTGTATCAATAAGTTTATTATTCTGGTTCACCTATTACACTTTATTGGTTAAAAAATTTATTACTTAATAGTGATATTAATGACGTGATATCGCTAACTAAGTATTCTATCTTTTTCTTTTTTTTAATCAATATTCAAGCTTATAAGTTTAAATTATAAAAATATAATATACTATCTACTAATGAGATTTCTTGGGGGACAAAGCCGTTCATATTACATCAGTCACACGAATTAAAACCAACCGTGAATCAAAAGCTGACAACAATGTATATGCACAATGACAGTGGTGACTGCTAAGGTCATCACAATTCTATGGATGCACAATGGCAGCCGTTCATATCTCTGGAAAATTTTCTTTGTAGTCACTTAGCTAGATTTGTAGAAGCTCCAAAGTATGCCTCAATGGCTGCAGATTGAAGGGAATTACTGGTATTGCAACATTAAGATATCCTTCACATTTCTGCTAAAAGTGGAAAATGTAGAGCATCTGATTGTATGCTCAAAATGCCAGAAATAAAGAAGCTTATAAATACAAGAGATATAGGGATTGAAAGTTGAAATAGCCTAGAGGTAGCAATCTTTCATGGTCTGACTGCAGTTGACATTGCTGAGGAACATATGAAGCCATATATGGCTTCATTTCAAAAGGGTTTTTATTTTTCATGTTATAAAAAATAACTTATATATATATTCTTGAAGAGATTCAGCCTTTAGAAATTGGTATCAAACCTCTCACAAAAGAGGGTCTAAATACTTCGATCTTGGCTGTTCTTAGAGACACCAGATTTCTAAATTTTGATGATAGCTTATTAAGTTCAATCGAATCTAGTCTATGTATTGATCCGATTACTTTTGATTGCTATCCAAATTTTACAATTTCTTTAGATGATCCAAATATTCTAAAGTCTTTAGTTCTTCAGATTAAAACCCATAAYTATCAAATGCTAGAAGGATCAATTCCAATAGCTTTGATGTTCCGGGTACATTACAAAGCCATGTTATCTGCCTTTGCAACGAAGGCCAGATGTCAGAGCAAGAAAGGTGAAGCCCTTCTGCCCCAGACAGATCTTTCGAGATCTAACTTGGTTATTCCAAAATCCATCCAATGGAAGGATACACAACTTCTGGACGAATGGATTTTAGAAGGAGCTATTGCTCCTACTACATCAGTTCAATCCCCTCCTAATACTGAAATGAGGAACATCAACCAGTTTGCAGATGGTTCTATAAATCTGAGTTTCAATAAGAAAATTTTGAGTAAAAGGTTCTCAGATCTCCGACCTGAAGCCCAGACCATAGATCTAGGACGAGTTTCTTAGATCCCTTCGGTCATAGATCATTCTAGGAAAGCTGCTTCTCTAGCAGACCTTCCCAGATATTTTACGTCGAACATACCAATCACACTAGAAATTCCTTTCAAAAGACTGATTATTCTTCTGAAATTTCAAAACCTATTTACTCTAAATCCCCTTCTAGTAGTGAACCTACTAGTCCGTCATTTTCTGCGGTTATAGAAAATATTCAAAATGAACTAAATGTAATTTCTAAAGATTTTCAATTAGATAAAAATCTATTACACAATGATTTTTATTCTAATGAAAATTCTGCAAAAAGACTTTGGTTCCTTGATAAATTCCTTTCTGAACGAAAACAAATTCAAGAAAAATATTATGAATTTGTAATTTCAAATAAAATTCATATTCTATTCTTTGATTGGTTTAAATTATATTATATTATTCCAAATAAAATTAAATATCCTTTTTCTTCGATTCAGCTAATTACTACTCTGTCGAAGAAAATTCCTGAGTGGCAGTCCTTATTGGGCTCTCACAAAATTCAAGCGAATCATCCTCCACTCGTAGGTATCAAATTAGATCATTTAGGAAAGGTTGTGGATGCTGTTCCTTTGAAAACACCTTCTGATGATATTTTACAAAATACTAAAAATACTATTGTACAAAATAATTTTATAAATACTCATTTAAATACTATAGGAATACAATTAGATATGATTGAAAAATCCATTCCAATGATGTCTGAAAAATCAATTGTTTTTGATTCCACTTCTTCAAAAGAAGAAAAGAAAATTAAAAATCATGTTTTTAAACCCTTTTCTATTTCTGACTCTACTGTTAAAACCATTAGAGAAAATAATTTAGAATTCTCTAGAGCAATTTAGGATAAACTCAGTCAATTAGACTTATCCTCTACTTCGAGTAAGAATATTCCAGATTTCGTTTTTGAGTCTAACAAGATTAATGTCTTAGAAGAGAATTCCTCTTCTTCAGACACTGATCAGGCTTTGGAACAATTCCAATATAAATCTGAGTCAATTCCCAGGATAAATCYGATGATCTAGCAGTCTTCAATTATTCCTGTTCCAAATATTCCTACGGCTCCAGATATTACTGTAGCCAAGCCTATTTCCCAATACCGGTTTAATGCCTCATTAGTCTATGATTGGAACATAGATAATTGGTCTGACTATCAGATCATCTGCTTTTTACAGCAGATGACGATGGCAGCAAATGCTTACAAAACCCAGATAGGAACCGAGGATAGAGCTATAGCAGAGCTTCTCATCGCAGGTTTCTCTGGTCAGCTGAAAGGCTGGTGGGACTACTATCTCACCTCCCAACAGTGTCAGGATATTCTAAATGTCGTTAGGACTGATGAAGCTGGAAACTTCATCGAAGATTCAAATGGTCAACCCATCTCTGATGTGGTGTCCACTCTTATCTTATCTATTTCCCTCCATTTCATTGGAGATCCTTCTCACCTTAAGGATAAAAATGCTGAGTTATTATCCAACCTTAGGTATAGAAAATTATATGAATTTTAGTATTATAAAAGTACTTTCTTGACTAGGATTATGCTTAGAGAAGAGAGTAACCAGCCATTTTGGAAAGAAAAATTCCTTGCAGGTCTTCCTCATCTCTTAGGAGAACGAGTTAGGGATAAACTCAGAGAGGAAAACTCTAGTAAAATCATTCCATATAGTCAGTTCACATTTGGTGAATTGATTTCCCACATTAACAAAGAAGGTCTAAAACTGTGCCAGGAGATCAGGTYACAGCCGACCCTTAAACGAGAACTCAAACAATTCAAGAAGGAGTTAGGTGACTTCTGCAGACAGTTTGAGAATCTTTCTGAAAAATCCTCCCATTGCAATGGCAGTTGCAGTAAACCTTTATCTTCTAGATCCCATAGGAAACATTCCTATCATAAAAAGCATAAACAATATAAAAAATCATTAGATGATTTTTATAAAAAACCGTCTAAGAAATATTCTAAAAAATTTAGTGATAAAAAACATAAACAAATTAGGACTCCTCCTAATTTAGAAAATGCACAATGTTATAAATGCCATAAGAAAGGACGCTATTSTAAATATTGTAAATTTTCTAAAAAATTAAATGAACTTCATTTAGATTCTGAAGTTTATGACAAAATTGCAAATCCTCTTTTAGATTCTGATTCAGATTCCGATTCTTCTAGATATTCTTCTGAAGAAGCTCTACAGATCGATGAGATTTATACCTCGTCATCTTCCGAGACTTCTACATCTTCAAAATATTCTTTGAATGTTTTTACGAAAGAATAGCAAACTCTTCTTGAAAATGTTAAATATATTTTTGATCCTGCTTTACAAAAGCGGTATTTAGAAAAATTTTAAATTCCATGTCTAATGAAAAACCCTTTCAAAAACCATATATTTTACCTTCTACATCTACAAATACGTATGATTTAACAAATATTTTGAAAAAAATCTAAAAAAGAATCTTCTATTTCTATATCTAGTCTTCAATAGGAGATTAAGATTATAAAACAAGAAATAAAAGATTTAAAAGAGAAACAAAAGCAAGATTCTACGGTAATACAGATTCTGCTTTCAAAACATAATGAAAATTCCTCTTCTGATTCTAAGAAGGATGAGCCTTTAGAACTTYCAGGTCAGATAGAAAATATAAATCAAATTTCTCCAGATTTTCTATTTGTTCTTAGAGAGATTACTTCTCAAAAGTATCTCATTAAAATTACTCTTAGATTTTCTGATAATTATATTATAGATACTATTGCGTTATTCGATACTGGTGCAGATTTGAACTGCATCAAGGATGGTTTAGTGCCCAGAAAATTTCGAGAATCTACAAATAGTAGATTGTCAGCGGCCAACAATTCCAAGCTTCAGGTTAAGTACAAAACTGAAGCAGCTATCATCCATTCAAATGTCTGTCTAAAGACTCCCTTTGTGGTAGTTAATGGCATTTGTCATCCTATAATCTTAGGAACTCCGTTTTTCACTCTGATCACATCTTATTAGGTAATTTTCGCGTCTATTTCGTTTAAAACAAAGCAGACTAAGATAGTTTTTTTCATTTTTAGAAAAACCTTAGACTAAAAATCTGAATCGTCTTATAGCATATTCTATTCACAAAGATCWGATTAATGCTTTAACTTATTGTAAATCCTTTGAATTAAAGGAATTTAGAAATTCCCTGTTTCATCTCAGGATTGATGAAACACTTCAAACACCAGCAATCCAATCTAGGATYTCTAAACTAAAGTCACCTGTTGAATCAGAACTTTGTTCTGATCTTCCAAATGCCTTCTAGGATAGGAAACAACATATAGTTGATCTTCCTCATACTCCAGAATTCGATGAAAGAAATATCCTTACTAAAGCTCGACCAGTTCAGATGAAYTCTGAATTAGAACAACATTGTAAGAAAGAAATTCTTGATCTTGAGTCAAAACGACTCATTAGAAAATCTAGATCCCCATGGAGTTGCGCTGCATTTTATGTCAATAAAAATGGAGAAATAGAACGTGGCACTCCTAGATTAGTTATAAATTACAAACCTTTAAATTCTACTCTGAAATAGATTAGATATGCTATTCCAAATCAGAAAGATTTATTATCTCGTCTAAATTCTGCCTATATATTTTCTAAATTTGATATGAAATCTGGATTCTAGCAAATATAGATTTCAAAAAGAGACAAGTATAAAATGGCTTTTACAGTTTCATTTGGCCAGTACGAATGGAATGTAATGCTTTTTGGACTTAAAAATGTCGCCTCTGAATTCCAAAGAATTTGAACAGCATTTTCAATGATTATTCACAATTYTGCATTGTTTATATTGACGATGTTCTTGTCTATTCCAAGTCAATAGAAGAACATTTTAAACATCTAAAAACCTTTTTCTATATCGTCAAGAAAAATGGTTTAGTCGTGTCTAAATCTAAAATGTCTATTTTCCAGACGAAAGTCAGGTTTTTAGGACATTATACTTGTAAAGGTACAATAACACCAATTGAACAATMGTTGTTATTTGCAGATAAATTCCCTGATAAAATTCTTGATAAAAATCAATTGCAGAGATTTTTAGGCAGCTTAAATTATGTGGTAGATTTTATACCTAATATAATTCGAATTGCTAAACCTTTGCATGATCGCTTAAAGAAAAATCCTGTCCCTTGGACAGATGAACATACTAAATTAATTCAGAGAATTAAATCGCTTGTGCATGAAATTCCTTGTTTGCATATTGTTGATCCTTCTCTATTTAAAAATTGCTGAAACTAATGCATCCGACATTGGTTATGGTGGAATTCTAAAATAGGCTTTAAATGGGAAYGAAGCCATTGTCCGATTCACATCTGGACATTGGAATGACACCCAAAAATTTTATTCCACTAGTAAAAAAGAAATTCTGAGTATTGTCATGTGCATCCAAAAATTTCAAAATGACTTATTAAATCAAAAATTTTTATTACGTATAGACTGTAAATCTTCAAAGAGGTTTTGCAAAAAAATGTTCAAAACCTCGCATCAAAACAAATTTTTCCCCGATGGCAAGATATATTAAGTATTTTTGATTTTGAAATTGAATTTATAAAAGATAATACAAATTCTATTCCTGATTTTCTCACAAGGRAATTCTTGCAGAATGCCACCTCGAAATATGAGAGATAAACCTCTTGGTGAGGGAGTGAACCAAATTCTCCTAAAAATAGCCTCCAAATTGCCAGCAGCAGCCAACACTAAAAAATCTTGGTATGATATATGCCAAGAAGAAGAGCAAAAGACTACAAATTCCGATCAACAGTCGGCATCAATTCCCAGCATTCCATCTCAGGCGCTGATGGAATCACTTGCAAATTCCAAGGAGTTCCARGAACTTCTATCCAAATTCCAGTCAACTCCTTCAGACAAAGGGAAGGCAACAGTATCGCCTAGAGTCAGCAAAATCAGCTGCAAATTCAGTCAAAATCTAGGGGTACCTTACAACGTCCAAACGCGGATACAGATACTATAGTAGAGAAATCTACAAAAGTATCTACCCTTTTTATTAAAAAATCTATTTGTCAAAATATTATTTCTATTGAAAAATCTTTTTATGAAAAATCTCCTTTTGATACCCTTCAAAAGCTTTTTGGAAAAAACTGGTATTACAAACCAGTCCATCTTCTTAAAAATCCTATTTTTTATCAAACAATTTTGGAAGTATGTGGATCGGTGGAGATAAGACATTTCTTTTTAGAAAAAACCCACCAACATCCTGCATATTCCACTTTTAAAATTTTAAATATTTTGTCCCCAGAGATGTGGTTGCAATGCCAAGGCGATCTTCAACAGGAGTTTGGCTTCCCAGACACCTGCAAGAATGAGCCCTTCTATTACGAGTCCTTCACATATTGGGACTACCAGCAGGCATGGTATCATGCTTTCTATGTTCAAAATCCCAGACATCAGCACACATGGTTGATCTATTTTGACACCCATGTATGTCRAGCCTCATCCTTTCCATACTGGTTCAACCAGTGGTGGGAAATCTTTGGTACAAATGAAGAGTGGCTGAACTAAAAATCCTATGTCAAGACGGCATACAACACCTTCAAATTCCACTATAAACCCTCTCCTAAAGAATCCCATTTCGGGATATTACCCCTATTCCACACAAAACTCTACTTACCATGGGTTCTTTCCTGATACTTAGAGTATACACCTATCCAAATACCCATTATCCAAAGAAAATTTCAGATTAAATGGTGGACATCCTTTAAGATTCCATCATCATTCCAAAAGGAAGCAATCATTGAATTCTGTCAGTACAGACAGAATGCACTGAAGATTACGGCTTCGATGATAACTTCGGACTAGAAGAAATTCTAGACAGATAAATCCCACCTCGCGGCCAGACTCACAGCAGCAAAATCCCTAGAAGAGATGCAGCAGTTATTGTTGCAGTATGTCCCCTCTTCTTCAAAATCCCAAACATTATCTTCCGAAGACTTGGCAACATTACCTGCAATAGACTTAGACGAAGCAGACTTACTTCAATAGCTGTCTTCTCCAGAAGATTCCAAATATAAATACCGTAGAGTACTGTTCAACTCTACACTAGAAATACTATGTAAAACAGTAGTACACTGTAGCACTGTAGCACATCATCGTACACTGTAGCGCTCTCAAATTATACTGTTCATTTACCCCATCCTGATTCTATATAATGGGAGCTCTCCCATTCGATCAGGCAGGCATTAGAAATTAGGCAGACAATCACTTAAGGGTCTTCTCTTAAGTTCCAATTTCTCGTTCTGCTTGGACCTCTAAAGATTTCAGGGAACAATTTTTGTATCATTATATAAGTGAGTTATTCCTCACTTATATTTTATTATATATACAAATTTTTTCTATCTTCTTGATTCCTTCATGCATATGGAAGGCAGTGCCTCCTACACATCACATATGRACGTTTAAATTCCTTATTTGATTATTTGTCTAAATTCTTTATCTGTTATAAATTTATGTTTGGCCGGTTCTACCACCTCTAAATTTGTATAAATTCCTGTATATTATTTGTGAAATTCCCTTCTATAAATTGTTTAAATTATTATCTATTTAAATTATTTGTGTTTATAAACTCTGGTTATTAAAAATTCTGTGAATATTCCCTCTATCATCTGATTCTTTCTTTATCTTCTCCAATTATCTTCGAAATCTAACATCATCTCCCGATCCTTAATTGTAAATTGGTATCAAAGCCACAGGATGATGTTGATTTTCTGTCGAGACTATTCAGATCTTGGTAGATCTGGATAGATCTGACTTTATCTGGCGATTATTTTTTCCATAAGATCGCCATAAGGTAAGCTGAGGAGAGGCACGAGACCCGCCGGTGCGGGAGAAAGTTGGTAGCCAGATCTGTGACGATCTATCTTTGAAAAACCTTGAAATGGAGAATCTCTTCAAAAGATCTGCTTCATCAAGTAGTTCTATTTCAAGATCTACATTTGATAATCCAAAGATGTTAATAAATCCTATTTTTTATCAAACAATTTTGGAAGTATGTGGATCGATGGAGATAAAACATTTCTTTTTAGAAAAAACCTACCAACATCTTGCATATTTCACTTTTAAAATTTTAAATATTTTGTCCCCAGAGACGTGGTTGCAATGCCAAGGTGATCTTCAACAGGAGTTTGGCTTTCCAGACACCTGCAAGAGTGAGCCCTTCTATCACGAGTCCTTCACATATTGGGACTACCAGCAGGCATGGTATCACGTTTTCTATGTTCAAAATCCCAAACATCAGCATACATGGTTGATCTATTTTGACACCCGTGTATGTCAAGCCTCATCCTTTCTATTCTGGTTCAACCAGTGGTGGSAAATCTTCGGTACAAACGAAGAGTGGCTAAACAAAAAACCCTATGTCAAGACGGCATACAACACCTTCAAATTTCACTATAAACCCTCTCCTGAGGAATCCCATTTYGGGATATTACCCCTATTCCACACAAAACTCTGCTTACTATGGGTTCTTTCCTGGTACTTAGATATACACATGTCCAAATACCCATTATCCAAAGGAAATTCCAGATTAAATGGTGGGCATACTTTAAGATTCCATCATCATTCCAGAAGGATTTACCAACATCTTTGGATCATCAGATGTAGATCTGGAAACAGAACAACTTGATGAAGCAGATCTCTTGAAGAGATTCTCCATTTCAAGGTTTTTCAAAGATAGATTGTTACAGATCTGGCTACCAACTTCCTGCCGCACCGGCGAGTCTCGTGCCTTTCCTCGACTAACCCTATGGCAGTCTTATGGAAAAAACAATCACCAGATAAGGTCAAATCTATCCAAATCTACCAAGATCTGAATAGTCTCTACAAAAAATCAACATCATCCTATGGCTTTGATATCAATTTACAGCCAAGGATCAGGAGCTGATGTTAGATTTATAAGATAATTGGAGAAGATAAAGATACCAGCAGGCGTGGTATCACCTTTTTATATTCAAAATCCCATACATCAGCTTACATGGTTGATCTATTTTGACACCCGTGTATGTCAAGCCTCATCCTTTCCATTCTGATTCAACCAGTGGTGGGAAATCTTCAGTACAAACGAAGAGTGGCTGAACCAAAAACCCTATGT
>MEJB01000043.1:1568312-1588771 GCA_001752375.1 Rhazya stricta
GGCAAATAACGATATTCTGAAGAAGGAACCATCTAAATGTTGTACGGTACTTTACTGAAACTAAGTATTTTAGGGAACTTTAAAAAACCGTACGTATGACTGTTAAGGTGTTTGCAAGACAAAATTATCTCTTATTTTCAAAACACCTAGTAAAGTATACTTGTTTCTCATTTACATTCTGAGTTCCTTAAGGAAAGGGAAATTATAACGAACGAAGTTTTGGGGGATGGCTATAGATGTACGTGAGATCAAAGTGTCAGAACCGATCTTCCTAACCGTTCTACGTTGTCATTACCTTACAAGTCGAATGTTTTCTTAAACTAGAAAACAATGAACTTTCTTCATACAAGGAAAACAGGCGTTCTGTCCCAAAAAGAATTGCACGGTACCTTTCCCAAACGATAGGATCATTATAATCCTTAGTTGCCGCCGTGTTGGGATTAAATTCGAAGGATTTTTAGAAACTTTGATCGCGAACTAGATTTAAAATTAGCCCCTTAAATTTCCGTTTAACGCGCTATAAAAAGTTATTCCCAGTTATCACGAAATATTTTATATTACCGGATTTTTGAACAAATGTATTTATCTCAGATATAATATATATATATTAGAGAGAGTTGGTGTTGTGCCTCCTTTCATTTCATGCATTGCTTGTAAATCTACAAAAGAAGTTTTACAATAACACGTTAAAGGCCTTACATCAAAACAGACCACTAACAAGCTATATTAAGTATGTTTGATTTGGTATTGAATTTATTAAAAGAGATAGAAATTCTATTCTAGATTTTCTTACTAGAGAATTCTTGCAAGAAAGAAATGATGACCTTAAAAAGTAAGATAAAAAGATATTGATAGAAAATGCCCCACAAATACTGCAAACACATCACGATTAATTCCATCAAATTCTTGGGCAGCCTAGAATGTATCAAAATCCAGAGCAGCTCCGGCTATATCAAATCCAAAAAAAAAGTCATGATATGAAATGACTTTAGATGATGAAGTAGAACCCCAGCAAATTCCATATACTAAAGACTGTTTGAGCCGTCAAGATTTACTATCCAGTCAGGTATTATGGGGCTCTCTTGCAAACTTCACAAAAATGCAAGAATTTCATGACTTGCTAAAAAACATTAGAATACTTCATAGAGTACTCTAGAAATTCCAAAATCATCATCAGCATCTATGGCTACTACAAATACCAGATCAACATTTATAAATACCAGATCAACAGCAGTGACTACTATGAATACCAGGCCATCTATGGTTATTTCGACTTAGAAACAAACATATAAAGCTATTGTAGAGACAAAACTTTTTAAAACATCTACGTCCTCATTTATTTAAAAACCCTTCATCAAAAATATTGTTATTGTTGTAAAATCCTTTTTCTACAATCCAAAAACAGCAGTGACTACTACAAATACCCGACCATCCATGGTTATTTTGACTTAGAAACAACATACAATGCTGGTGTGGAGACAAAACCTTTTAAAACMTCTACGTCCTCATTTATTAAAAACCTTTCATGAAAAATATTGTTACTATTCGATAATCATTTTTCGAACAAACTCCTTTTTCTACAATCCAAAAACTCTTCGGACCAAAAGCCTTTTATAGGCCGGTCCATATTTTAAAAATCCCTGAATATTACCAAAGTATTTTAGAACAATGCACATCTGTAGAACTTAAACATTTCTGCTTGGATAATCATCACACGGACCACGCTTATTCCACATTCAAAATCCCTCGTATTATTTGACCCAAGAAATGGCTCAAGGTACAGGGTGATCTCAATGATGATTCCTTTTTCCTAGATTCTTAAAAATCAAACCATTTTACAATGAACTGTTTATCTAATGGGCATGATTCAATTCTTTCTATATCCAAAATTCTAATCCCCATCACACTTGGCAAATCTATTTTATACCAAGACATGTGATACCTCTAAATTTCCTTGTTGGTTCCTTTATTGGTGGGAATAATGTGGTACCTGCCAATAACGGATTGTTGTCAAACCCCCCATTATATAAACTCACATCTGATAAAATTTATTTTGTAGCCATTGATTTATTCCATACAAAATTCTTTTTACYGTGGATTTTTCTTGATACATAGAATACTCACAAAATCTTTTGATGTTATCCCAATTCTATTAGTTTCTTTACATGAACCAAATCTCTTGAGAACTTTAATTTTGTAGATCAAAACCCATAATTACAATATTTTAATTGGATCAATCCCTATAGCCTTGATCTACAAGATTCATTACAAAGCTATGATCTCTAGTTTCACCACAAAAGCAAAATCCTAGAGCAAGAAAGGTGAAACCCTTTCATTACAAATAGATCTTTCTAGATCTAACCTAGTTATTCTAAAACCCTTCAATGGAGTGATATCTATCTTCCAAATGAGTGGATCTTGGAAGGTGCAATAAACTCTGTCCAACCTGAGTTCTCCCATCTCGATACTTAAATCAGATAAATTAATCAATGTCATGATGGATCTGTAAAATTAAGTTTTCATAAAAATTCCACTAGTAGTGGATTCTCTTATGAGGTCTCTACTTCAAATGCCATTGATCTGGGTAGAATATCATAAATTTCATCTGTAATAGATTACTCATAGCGAGCTAGGYATTCCCACTTCAGATATTCCTTCTACTTCACAAAATCACTCTAAAAAAATAGATTATCCTACAAATATTCCCAAGCCTCTTTATGCCAAAACTTCTAGTTAACCTACTAGTCCATCCTTTTTAGTCATCACGGGAAAACTACAAAATGAATTAAATGTATTAGAAAAAGATTTCAAAGTTAATAAACAATTATTACTCAAAATAATACTGAAAAAAGAAAATAATTTTTGATAATTTTTAAAAAATTAAAACAAAAATACAAGAAAAGTACTATAATTTTATCAATACTTATAAAATACATATATTATTTTTCGATTAATTTGAAATTTATGCTTCTAAAAAAATATTATTTCCTTTTAAAACTATTAAACCTATTTCAACCCTATCTAAGAAAATTTCTGAAAGACAATCCCCGCCTGCTTCTCATAAAAAATCAAATCCAACCATTCTCCCTCCAAGGTATTAAAATRGAATATGCAAGATAACCCATAGAAGCTATTTGTTATTGAAGGTGTTGATCAATGCTTCCTTTTACTAAGTTACTTCACAAGTTTAAGATTTACCAATTGAATGTAGACATAGCAAACAATAATCAAGATAGTATAGGCACGATTTAACATGGTTTGACATAAATGCTTACATCTATGGGATCACGTCTAGGTGTCAGACACAATCTACTAAATCAAAACGTTCAAGGGACTTATACATCAATCATTCGACAAATTAAAGATTTTAATAAATTAAAACTTCCCCATTTGTTAAATATTGTAGCAGTTGATAGATCCATAAATTGTATATTGACGAAGATATTTTAATAACGCTTTGTTCTGGCTGCTAGAAGTTCTTTCAACTAACTTCATGAGTCTTCTCATGATAGGATGAATTTAGGTAGAAGGTTGAATCAACAACTAAGATAAAATCCAAGAAAAAAAAATTGATCAATATTGATTAATTATTACTCAACATTAATCTATGAACAAATACAATTATGAGTTTCGCATGTAACTTCAATTCTTCTCTCTATGTTTGTTAAATTACTCCAATCTGACATGTCTACTATATAGAGGATCTTGCAGCAACAAAAAGAATGCATTAGATATAAATTAAGAATACAAACTAAAAGGATTAGGATTCCTTATCTAAAAGGATAAATCAAGCATTTTAGAATACCTCATCTAATGATAACTCAAGTTTATATTTAAGATACAAAACCCCTGTATTATAAATTAATCCAACTTTGAGATAGTTAAATCATGATAAGGTATTACAGAATTCAATCAACMGAAAAAATTCAATTGTTAGATATGATAAAGGACCAAATCCTATGTCCTTACAATATCCACTTTTTTGTTTTCATATGAACACAAAGCACATATTAATTATAAACCTAAAAGAAAATTAATTACCCACAAAGTTCATCAACCTTGTGGCAAACATAAATATCCAGATTATGGACTATCACTCACATATTGAGGTGTCCTTTTTCATGGTAGARCAGTCATAGAATAGGGGTCACTATACCAAAACTACTTACTCAAGGTGATTTTCACTTGTCAATAGGTTGTAGTCATCCAGTAGAGGTCTTGGTAGAAATTTTGATAGAAACTAACAAGTACAAAGGCTACAAGACATCCTAGACATAGAACAAGTCTTATATAAAAGAGCACAAAGAAAACTCAATCTAGAGTGGCCATAGATAACTGAAAGTGCAACACATTGAAAATAAATTTTGAACCAGAAACTAAACAATGATACACTTGATCACATGATTTCCTCAATAAAATATGAYTCACTATGGTAAATAAACTCCAGTGGACTTACTTAAATCTAGAAAAGTTTGAGTTGGAAGTGCTTTTAYATTTTCATCACCATAAATAAGATTTTTAGGAATCAATTCATTTTAATCATTTCTTTCCTTCTTGATGAAATGCAAACTTTTATTCATTAAACATCCTACGCACATATAAACACAACTTAAAATATTTTGGCCTAATATGTCCTTTTTTACAAAAGAAATGACAATTATAAATAATGTTGGGTAGCTTATAAGTTTTTTTTACTTTGCTGGAACTTTCTGCTGCAGTCATTGTGGCCAGACCATGTCTTGTGTAGCCACACTTTGGAAGCCAATTCCAGATTTATCACCTATTGGTTTCGCTATGTGAAGAGCTCGATCAAGCTTTGAGGTACTCATCTGAAATTTATTTAAAATATTATTCAAGCYTTCCAGGTCCTTCAGTGATGGACTAACTTAGTTTCRGTAGAAAYAATCTCTTCTTCTAAAATTTTTATTTTTCCTCATTGAACCAACAATTATCCTTCATAAGTTGAAGGTTCTCCATTTATGTGGCCTTAATTTCTTTTACAGCCTTTAACCATTGAGCATATATATCTTCATAGGCTGTTTGAAGGTCCTCTGCATCTATGTTTGATTGTTCTTCTTCATCCTCCATGCTAGGTTTGTTCCCTTCTTCTTTAGTATTTTTCACCATAAAAGTCAAAAAAAAGAAAAAAATAATGCTCGCTATTACCGTTTTCTGTGATTCTTCATCACTGTCACTCCAAGACGCTTCCATGGCTCGCCCTATATTTTTAAGAGTGTTGACACATTCAGCTTGTATATGCCCATAACCTTCACTTTCATTACATTGAATTCCTTTGGTCTTTTTGTACCCTTCTCTCTATTTAGAAAACCACTCCTGCAAGGAGGTGTGTTGCCTTTGTTAGGCTGAAAATTTTTCTTKATATTCTTTTGCATGTATTTGTTATAATTTTTTGTGAGTAAAGCAATTGTATCCTCATCTAAGTTTTCTAGATTGATTGAACTAGAACTAACATCACCATAAGTATGATTTAAGGAAACTCCTTTTTCACTCCTTATATGCTTGTCATTGTTCCACCTATTTAAGTTCTACTCATACGTTTGTAATGAACCTATTAGTTCACCCAGATCAATCTCGTCTCTTTAATGGATGTGACCTTTCCTTTGAATATCTTTGGTAGTGAGCACAAAACTTTTCGGACAAGTATAGCATTATAGTAAGTTTTAGCAAGAGCATAGCATTCGTTTGATAAATTACATAATTTGCCATGAAAATCAACAATCAATTCGGTCGCAAACATAGACCTATTATCAAACTCAGTTGTGAGACTCCTCAACCTCGACTTTTTAACTTGATCAATGCCATCATTTTTTGTCTCTAATTTATCACATGCTTCTTTAGCAATTTCACAAGTAGTAATCACTTCCATTTGTTTTAAAGTAGCAGCATTAAATATAGCATGCGAGGCTTTAGAGCTTCAATTAGCCTTACCTCCTAGTTCATCACTATCCCATTCATGAACTAATTTAATAGTGGTAATACCATCCTTAGTGATTGAAGGGAAACTATAACCTGTAACTATAGAAGCCCTAAAACATTCATTTATAGATTATAAGAAAACCCTCCTTCTGGCCTTTCATATAGGGTAATTAGTTCCATCTAACAAGGGAGGTACATGAGTGAAACCTCCTTCACTAAGGTCACGAAAATCATACATAATAGCAAAAATAGAAGTGTCACTGTGAGCACACAAAAGCGTGTGTGATCCACAATCATAGAAAAATAGCAAGTATAATATGTTAAAGGCAATCCAATAAAAAAAGGTAAGTAAGATATACTAAGAAGTCAAACAATTAACACTATTTGGATCTAATTCAATGAAGTACTGATACCACTTGAAGGTGTTGATTACTACTTCCTTTTAGTAAGTTACTTCACAAGTTTAAGATTTACCAATTGAATGGAAATATATCAAACAATAATCAAGATAGTAGAGGCATGATTTAACATGGTTTGGAATAAATACCTATATTTATGGGACTACGTCTAGGTGTCAAACATAATCCACAAAATCAAAAAGTTCTAGGGAGTTATACATTCAATCACTCAAAAAATTAAAGCTTTTAATAAATTAAAATTCTCCCGTTTGTTGAATATTATAGCACTTGATAGATTTCGGAATTGTCTGCTGACAAAGATGTATGAACAACACCTTATTCCTACTCTGGAAGTTCTTTCAACTAGCTTCTCAAGTCTTCTCAGGATAGGATAAACTTTAGCTAGAAGATTGAATCAATAGCTAGGATAAATYCAAGCAAAAAACACTTAYCAATATTGAGCAAATAWTACTCAATATTAATCAACGAACAAATATAATTATGAGTTTCATAGGCAGCTTCAATTCTTCCCTCTGTACTTGTTAACTTACTCCAAACTAATGTGCCAACTATATGAGAGATCTTGCCGTAACAATATGATTGCATTAGAGATAAATCAACAATATAAATTCTAAAAGGATTAGGATTCCTTGTCTAAAAAGATGACCAAAACCTATGTCCTTACACTTATAAAGATCACATATTTTATTAAATACAAGGCATAATTTATGCGAAGCAAATTTTACTTATACCCATTAAATACCACAGGAAAACAATTAGGTAGGATTGAGAAGTCTATACAAAAAAATAAGGATAATACTCTAGAAATTGTATTTGAATCTTTGTCTCAACCAAATAAAAAACTTAAAAATTCAAATTTTAAACCTTATCGCATAACAAGTTCTAGTGTCAAAACCATTAGAGATAATAAATCAGATTTTGTAAGAGCTATTAAAGATCAACTRAATCCTCTCCTAGTCAGACTGTAGCACCAGATACACCTATTTCTATTTCAAACAAAATAAATGCCTATTAGATCAATTTTCGGATACCAGTGAGGCTATAGATCAATTTGAGCAAATCCATGTTGTCTATAAATTTAGATTGGAAACAATCTATTATTCATCTTACCTTTACAAATGCTTAAACCCTTACATTAGTATAGGTTCAATGCCTGTTCTATCTATGATTAGAACATAGACAATATGTCTGAGTATCAAATCCTTAGTTTCCAACAATAGATGACTATGGCGGCCAATGCTTATATAAAGATAGGAACTAAGACAAAGCCATTCCTGAACTGCTTATAATAGGATTTTCAGGCCAGTTGAAAGGCTAGTAGGACTATTATTTCACTCATCAATAGTGCCAAGACATACTTGGAGCTATAAAAACCAATAAGGAAGGAAATTCCTTGTTAGAATATGGTTAGGTTATTCTGTATCTAGTCTTATCTTAACAATTTCCTTACATTTCATAGGAGATTCATCTCATTTGAAGGAGAAAAACACTGAATTACTTTCAGATCTTAGATGTCGAAAACTTAGTGATTTTCAATGGTATAAAAACACTTTCCTTACTATGGTCATACTTAGAGATGATTCCAATCAGTCCTTCGAAAAAGAAGCATTCCTCCCAGGTTTACCTCTACTCTTAGGCGAGCAAGTTAGCAATAGAATTAGAGAAAATATAGATTTAAAAATTTTTCGTATTCCAAATGCACTTTTGGTGAATTAGTTAGTACTGTCCAACATGAAGGTCTAAAGATATGCCAAGATTTAAAATTACAAAATATTTAAACAAGAACTTAGGCAATGTAAGTCTAAGTTAGGTACTTCTTCTGGACAATCTRTTTTAGATCCCCCCAAAAATCGTCTCAAGACTGTAATGGTTCATATAGTAAAACACCTGTAAAGCTAGAAAACCCTACAGAAAATATAATTGAAACTTTAGGAAATATTCACCCTCTGATGATTATTATAAAAAATCTAGACCATATACTAAGAAACCTTTTATGAAAAGACCACAAAAATTCAATAGTCCTAATTCTCAAGATATAGAATATTATAAATGCCACAAAAAGGGTTATTTATCTAAATGTTGTACATTAAATAAAAAAATCAATGAATTAGATTGTGATGAAAAAATTCTAGAAAAAATATTTATTAAATCCTACTTCCTATTCCAATATATCTACTTCCTGTGAAGATTCCTCTGATAAAAAAGCTCTTCAAATAAGTGAGTTAAATAACATTACTGATTCCTCCTCGAATCCCTAGAAAATTGTTTAAATGTGAGGCCAAGGAATAGGACAACCTTTCAGAAGTTATTAAACACATTAGTGATCCAACGCTTCAAAAAATATATCTAGATAAATTAATAGAAACCATAAGTGATAAAAAGGAATCAGAACTTTCTGCATTACCTAATACTTCTAATTCTTATTCTTATGATCTTACAAAATGTTAGGTAAACATAAGAAAGATAAAAATAATTCTCCTACAATTCCTCTTCTCCAAAAAGAAATAAAAGAAATAAAAATGAGTTAAAAGAATTAAAGGAAAAATAAAAACAAGATTCTGAAGCTATTCAATTTCTTCTCATACTTCTGATTCCGAACCTAAAGAAATTCTAGCATTTTCAAATACCATAGAAAATATTGACAAAACCTTATAAGATTTGCTTTTTGTCCTTAGAGAAATTACTTCTAGAAAGTACCTTATACGAATTACTCTTAGATTCTCTTCTTCTTATAAATTAAATACTATCACACACTTCGATACTGGTGCAGAATTAAATTGTATAAAAACTTGTCTAATTCCTAAGAATTTCCTAGAAGAAACAACTGTAATATTATCTCCAAATAATAATTCCAAAATGTAGGTCAAGTTTAAAACTCGAGCCTTTAWTTTTAATTCTGAATAGCCATTACTACACAATTCCTTGTTATCAGTAATATATATCATTGTGCGATTCTAGGAACTCCTTTTGTAACTCTTATTACTCCATATTAGGTAAATCCTTACTCAATTTCTTGAAAATTCCAACAAAAGAAATTAGTCTTTCCTTTCTTAGAAAAACCTAAGRCTCATAGTCTTAATTTAATAAAAGCCTTCTATTYATAGACAGTAYAAAAGCGATTACTTGCAGCAAAATGTTCCAATTGCAGGTTCTTAGAAATTCCATTTCTACTCTTAGAATTGAAGAAACCCTTCAAACTCCAAGAATCCATGAAACAATCTCAAAAATTTAACATTTATTTGAGAAAGAACTTCATTCTAATCTTCCAAATGCTTTCTGGCCAAAGAAACAACATATAGTTGATCTTTCTTATTCAACCGACTTTGGTAAAAGCCAAATTCATATCAAAGCCCATCCTATTCAGATGAACTCTGAATTAGAACAACACTATTGGAAAGAAATCGAAGATTTAGAAAATAAGGGTCATATTACAAAATTCTCRATCTCCTTGGAGCTGTACTGGCTTCTATGATAACAAAAATGCTAATAGAATGAGGCACTCCTAGGTTAGTTAAAAATTATAAACCTTTTAGTTGTGGTTTATAATGGATTAGGTACCCCATTCCTAACCAAAAAGATCTTCTTGCTGAACTCCAATCTGATTGTATTCTTTTTTAAATTTGATATGAAAATTAGGATTTGGACAAATCCAAACATCTRATAAGGACAGATATAAAACTGCTTTTATTGTSCCCTTTTGRACAATATGAWTGAAAAATTATGTCATGTGGTTTAAAAAATGCCACTGAATTTCAAAGAATTATGAATGATAATCACAATGATTATTTTGTATTGTATATTGATGATGTTTTGGTATTTTCTAAAACATTAGATGAACATTTTAAACACCTCAAGACTTTCTTCTATGTGGTTAAGAAACATGGTTTAATATATTATATATAATGACGGTGTTGGGGTTCAAATCCCTCCCCTAGGGGTAGAATGTTGGGGATAAGATCACTAGCGGGTTTAGGGACCTTCTGGGACACGTACCTCGGGAGCATTTTGAAAAAGAAAATAATTATTTAATATTTATAAGTTAGTATACTTTCACATCATTCTCTTTTCTTACACTTCAAGATATTTTCCTTAAATATTAAAAGTTAATTCACGGCATTTTCTTTCTTCCTTCGACAAAATATCTTTTCTCAAACTCTTATAACCTCACTCATTTCTCTCAAGAAAACTGCTTGAGAAAGAACCCCACCTTTTAGTGCCGCSGGTAGAAATATAATATATGCTTTTATAATTTCTTTTTGGTTCATTGTTAWTTGTGCTCGACTAATTTTTAGTGTCTGCTTCCGCTTCCAGATAAGATAATCAACATTATGCCCGCTTTCTTAAAGGAACTTGAAGAGATTTAATCCTTGAAGCAGCATATGCAACCAACATAGAGTTCTGCTCTCTTCACTTCCCATTTACATCATTTTTGTGGGAATTTCAAACTTATAGTTCATCATTAATTATCTGTCTCCGCATCCATTGAACATTGATCTTTCACCATCTTATTTTCCATTATAAAAACCAACCATTTGCTGAAGGTTGATAACAGGGAACAGAATTGGCAGAGTATATGTAAACAATAGGTGTTTTCTTCGGAGGTTTCAGCAAAGCCGTCTGGTTCAGAGAGGATAAGAGCGAAAGCTAATAAGAAGAAAAAATAACTTGAAGAGAACTTATCCTTCAAGTCAATAAAAAAATCTCAAGGTAAATGTTAATCTGATTGATCAGATTATTCASGCACAACTTTTGTATTTTGAGATTGTAATGAAATGAGCAATTTKATCTCTTCATATTCGTTTTCTGATAGAGATTGATTTCTTTGTATATTCTTCATGATTTACTCTCGTGGATGATATCAGTATCGCCATCTGTAGTAATGCTTATCAAAAAGACGGTTCACTGGGTGGAAATGTTGCAACTGTCATTATGTCTAAGCTGGAAGATAAACCAGAAAACGGGACCTTTTCATTTAAATATAATCAGATTCAAGCAAACGAAGATTTGGATTCTGAGGAATGTAAGGAGAATCAGAAAATATCGAAACCGGAACCTTGACTATTAGATAAGGATGATTTCGCCATCTCAAGAGGAAAGAAAGGCTTGTTACAGATTTTTACGATTTCAGAACGAAAATTGAAGATACATAGTGGTCAACTTATTGTTCTTGTACACAGATTACTCATTTTTTCTCGCGTGGTTGAGGCAAGCCGCAAGCCTCGTACCTTATTTTTTTTATTGCTCATCTGTCTTTTCGAGTTTGGATTTGGATTTGAGGCCATTTTTCCTGCTGTGCACTTTGATGTATATTCTCATTGTAATGTACTTTTGGAAATGTTTTAATTGCAGATTCTAAGCCTAGGATAGAAACTGAATCAATAGAGCATGCTGTCGACCAGGTTCATGTTAAACTTACTGAACAAACTGTTGATGAATCAGCAAAGGAAAGTGATGTCTTTAGCTTACAATCTGGTAATGAATCATTTTCTTATAGTATCAGCAATGATGCCAAAATGACTCGAGATGATGTTGCTTCTGATCGTAATGGAACTGATAAGAATGTTTTCGCGTCGAAGGGTGAGATTACAGAACTGGCATTTTTTATTTTTTATTCCCACTATAAAGGCAGAGTTGCTTCTTTTGAGATGATTTCCAAATGTCTGTAGTTAATGGTCGATGACCCTAAAGCTGATGATCAACATGAAGCATTGCAGGCAACGAAATCAACAATTTGAAATGAGGAATTGCACCAAAAGAGTGCTCCGATAGAACTTCAGTATTTCTTAATTTAAAATTTTATTCCATGTTTTGGTCAGCTTTTTTGTGATCGCTGAATGTCGTATTCTGCAGCTTTCATCTTCTGGCTATGTTTTGTGCGAGTTGCTTGGCGCGAATATACATTGTGATGGCAAGATTTTGGCAAGAGTTCAACTAACCGCCATAAGAAGGCGCTCGAGAAAAAATTGCTGGCAACTGATAAACTGAGTGCAACTTTTAAGAAACTGCTAGATGACCTTGAAGGTATCGAGAATAACAATGATATTGGTTTGTCTGCATAGATAGTCCTTCATGATGCACTCCTTTAGAGATCTAAAGGGATAATACAATAATGTAATTTTTCTGTATTTCTGAATTTTGTTATCTTTTACACTACTTGGAATGGTTGCAAGGAATCTGATTTTGTCTGCAATGGCATTATTAGTGAAAGAAAAGGTTTCTCAATTGATTTATTAATATACTGCTAGATTGGGTTCGTCGTGAGTAAATGAAATAATTTCTTCTAAGCTCCATCATGCAATGTTCCTTTATTTGATGAAATCACAGCTTCTTATCTCGTAGAAAAGGTTAAGAATATTCTTACTCTAAAAAATCCAAAATCTTGCTACGAAAATTCTATGAAGTGGAAGGAAGTGAGAATATAAAGAAATATTAAACGACAAATTGATAGCTTAATGCAATTTATATACAATTAGAGCTCTAAGTGCACTAAACTCAAAAGCGATATTGTTCACAAAATTTAGCGCCCTAAAAGCATTTTACAAAGTATTCTTCCGAAAAGAAAATATTATAAATAAATCCTCATCTATTGTTAAAGTTGCCTCATCGAGTAATGATGGATTGTATAAATCAAACATCACACAATATTAGTTTTACACCTCCAGTACTTCTTCCAATCTGCATTTAAAGATTCATCCTTTGATCACTAGATATGGATCACACAAGAGATTCTGAATTCAAGGAACCCCTATASTTAACCAAAGAATATAAATGTCACATCKCATTTAATCAACACAAATTCTTCCAATTGTTGATTACTTGAAGGRTTTTCATCATCATCAGTAACCAAATATTGATTCTTTTCAACCATCAGTTGAGAATTATAGAACATGAACAAAAAGAACACCAAGCTTGCCCCGTCAACAGAAGTTAGTAGAATCCATTCATCTCTATACCTTACCATAGTCCTTACTTTTGAAACCCCAAATCTTGTGAAATATAGGTATGCATTTACGCAATATAGAATTGCCTAAAAAGTGTCAACTTTTCAGGGTTTTTGGCTGCCTTACCATCACTCTTTGAAGCCTTCCATAAGCTTCTAATGGACCAAAACATTGGAATGAAAATGATTATGCAATAAGCAAGATTTATCCCCAAGAACATCTCATTCCATGCAAAACAGTTCACTAATTACTACTGAAGCTAGACTTTCTATAATTTGYAATGGGACTATGAGCATCAAAATGTTCTTTTCTCATTCTTGTAGATATGGTTTCAAGAATGACCAACCTATTTCAGTAAGAATAATTACTATGAAAAGTACTACACGTTTTAAGTATGCAAAGACGTAGCTTAGAGCTTTGACTTTACTAAGAGCCATACAGAGGAAAAAAAATTTGTTTACTATCCTTGAATAGTGGGAATGGCTATTGGCTCACCATTTAAGCAAACAATTTTTTTTATTGATCTTTCATATTTTAAATTAAATAAGAAGATTATTGATCATTTCTTAATAGGATAAGGGGACGAAGTTATCCAAAAAATATTTCTATTATGGTGTGATATTTTAATATAGTATAGATAAATCCGTGACAATTTTAGCTTATACATAGCTTTCCTAGTCATGGATTATTCTTTTTTTCTAAAATGTCTGTATTGAATCGCCAGGGCGACAAATTAAACCTCAAATACCAAATCTAAACATACTGGAAAAATAAAAATGAACATAAAATTGATGTAAAAACATCTTTTATCCATGAATATAAATTGTTTTTCTTCATTGTGCACACAACTAAAATGGTTGTCTAAACAATCAGATATATGCAAATATTCTTTAAGTGATTTAGTGGAACATCAATATTCTATTGAGATTGTTTAGAATTTATTTTAGGTATATATCCTTGTCTATCTTGCATGCTRTAWGATAGGAATTAGGATATCTTAGAGTTAAATTAGGAATCTAATCCAATTCAATTTTAGAAAACCCTAATGGTGTTTATTTATTATCCTAGAATATTGGAGTCAATGTACAGAGAGAACAGAGTTTGTTGAGCAGTTTAATGCAGTCTCTTTGTGTTAGTAAGTTGAGAGATTTACTTAACTATTCATCCATTTTTTTATTGAGATCGGAATCAAACTTTCGAGTTGGTTACTTGTGGAAACATCAACTGAGCCAAGCTAGGTCTTGAAGGATTTCAAGAGGTTTGTACAAAGAAGTTTCAGCAAGAAGTCTTCATCGAGGATCGAGCATCAACATTGAGTAATCCTCAAGAACTCACAAAGGCTACAAGATTGAAAATATAAGGGAGTGTTTTTATTTATTTCAATGATTCATGCATAGGACATTTTGGAATTGATTGCTTTAGTAAATTTGATTCAACATTTAGACGTAGTCCCATGGATGTAGGTATTTATGTCAAACCGTGTAAATTATTGTCTCCTCTACTTAGATTTATTTTATGCTTTTCATTATTAATAATCYATTCAAAAAATTGTATAAAATAAATCAAGTTTAGTTATTAGCAACCCAACAAGTAGTATTAGAGCGGGATTTTGATTTTTTTTGGGAATTAGATCCTATTCTTAGGTTGATTATATTATTTTAGATCGATGATATTTGTTTCACATTATATTGTTCTGGATTTTTTTATTGAGTGCATAATCTGTTTGATTGTTCACACACTGAAACAAACACATCAGTCTTAGTTGATATTTTTTTTTATATGGAAGATTCTCACAATTTTCATGAAGATTGATCTAATCATAGAGCACCATTGCTTGATGGAAAGAATTATCCCATGTGGAAGATTAGAATGAGAGTTTTTCTTAAGGCTATTGATGAACGTGTATGGATGTCTGTTCTTTCTGGATATAGTCCACCTTAGTTACTAAGGATGAAAAATCCATATCTAAATCAGTTAATGAATAGATCAATCTAGACTAAGAGATTATGATGAGTCCATATATGATTTTCATGCTAAATTGTGTGGTTTAGCTAATGAATGTAATACTCTTACTGAAAATTATTCTAATCGTAAACATGTCAGGAAAGAATTGTACTCTCTCCCCAAGAGATTTAAAGCAAAAGTCACATGTATTGAAGAATACCGGGACATAAATGAGTTGGATCTCGATGAACTAATTGGATCACTTTAAACTTATGAGCAAAATTTGAAAAGGTGGAATAAGGAGAAGCACACCAAAATTATTACTCTAACTCATACACAAAGTGGATCCCAAACAAATATTCCAAAAAGGGAAAAGGGATCCAACGTAATGAATGTGAAGGGTATGGGCACATTCAAGAAGAATATGTCAATATTCTCAAAAAGAATGACCGTACTATGACTACTTCATGGAGTTATAGTGATGAAGAAGTTCAAGAAGGAAAAAATAGTGAGAATAACTACTTTGCTGTGCCGGATCCGAAAAAAGACGAAGTAAAATCTAGCATTAATGATGAAGAGGTACAACCTTATGTGAATGATGTAGATCTTCAAACTACTTATGAGGACATGTATAACAAGTGGATAATCTTTTTAAAATAAATTAGATTCACTAAGATGAACATCTCCAACTTGTGAAAGAGAATTGAGATTTGACAGGAAAATTAAAGGAACTTGAAATAGAGCTTGAAAATTCTCAAACAAARTTSACTCAAACAATTTAAGAGTTGAATAGTATAAACTCTATTTTATAAAAATTCAAGATGAGTTCTASCAAGCTTGATCAGGCTTTTCATATAGGTTAAGATAGTGGAGACAAAWTTGGAATTAAGTGTTCCAACAATTATCAAACAAACATGGAAGATATTCAGGAATGCCCAAACAACAAAATAGATTGTTGCAACAATCAGGAAACAAACAAAAGTATTCCAAGAAAAAGCACAGTTGCCTAAGGTAACTAAATTTATCCCTACTTGTCATTTATGAGGGAAATGTAGGAACATCCGACCAAAATTCTTTAAATTACAATTTTATATGTTTAAAATTCTCTATCAAAGTCCAAGTGCCACACCTGAGAGAAAAGGATTAGTTAAAAGGAAGTGGGTTTCTAAGCATTCAACCAGCTGTCATGTTGAATATATAAAAGCATTACTCACTGAAAATTTTGTGGATTTAAGAAAGTCTATAGGAGTTTGTTTATCCAATGAATCACAATAATTGATGACGCTTGCCTATTCCACAATTTTTTTTAATGCAAAAATGTTATGTCCCAGTGTTTGCACAATCATTTTAATAGTTGGAAGATTGAGTCGTGTATCATGGTTTCTCTTCATAAGTTCCATATTATTGATGGGTACCTTGTGGCCATTGAAAATATTTGAAGTTTAATATCAATCTGTGGGCATTACTTGATGGCTACCATTTGTTGATGAGTAAATGCCACTTTGAGTAAGCAATTTTGGACTCACGACCCTTGTCCTACGATTACTCTATTATGGAAAAGGCTACCTCAATATATAAGTAGAACTCACAATTTGGTCACTGYWAAGTAATTCTTTATCTCGTTGTTATGTTAAGATGATCAAAGAAAAATCCAAAACCAAAAAGAAAACTTGGTACAACAATATTTGTGTTCATTGGTTCATTATTTTTCCAGGAGGGAAAGGGAAAATAGTCTTAGTCAAAGAGCTAGACGTCCTTTTGAGGATACAATTCACACAATCTTGCTTGCAAATGTGATAATGGCTTTCAACATTTAGTTTGACCACTTTGGTTTGCCAAAGAGAATGTGCATATTGTGTTGAACATCTTTGATGCTTAATTGTTTTCTTTTTTGGGATAATTATCTTATTTTAAAAATACGCATTGTTTACACGAATCTCTCATCTATAAAAATAAAAATGAAAAACAAGAGGAATGCGAAACAATTGTATTAATCTTATAAATTTGATAAGATACGTTTTATAATTTCTAAAATGTTCTCGTGGTAAGAACTTAATCTGTTGATTCTTCTCYTTGGAACTTTTTGAGGACTTCGTAGCTCGATCTCAAGGTCTGAGAGAGATTTCGTGCTCTTTCTTCTAAGCTTCTCTCAATATTGGACCTTGATATGATTTCTGGACCTCTTTCTCTTGTACTTTGATCACTATTTATAAACAAAGCGAATTGATTTGATTGGTCGAAATCACACTTAGGAGCAACGTGGCGTCACTTGATTTGCCAAATTTCATCCTTGACTTTCATTGATTGGACCTTATAATCTTTGACACGTGTCATCATTTTATTGGTTAACGTGTCATATACRTCCCAATTTAATGAGAATATTTAAAATTRACTTTTAATTATTTGAATAGATTATGAAAATTTAATTTAATAAAATTTTCATATCTACACACTTTTTAAAAGTATTTTTATTCTTATTATTCATGAATTTTGTTTGTTACTCATACTAAGTAAAGTATCTAATATTCCAGTGGTCTCTCTGAGGTGCCCTTTCTCTTTAATTTCCCTTATGTTTATTAGGATTTCTGGTAAGTTCTTTTTTTTCTTTATTTCTTTCATTGTTTTCTCTTATTTATTTCCCCTTTTTTCCTTATTCATCAAGGGGAAAAAAAACAAGAGGAGTGCAATGGTGTCTTCTCTTTTTCCTTTATAGTTTTTTTTCCCTTATTTATCCACTAGCTACCTTAGGGGGAGCTTACATCTCAGTGGAACCCTTCATCTTATGGGGGGTGATTCACCCTTCATTGTTCATAACACTGGTCCTACAACTTGTCAAAGCAATTTCGGCTATGTGTATGTTCAAAGAGGGGAGATTTGGAATATCTTGACAGTTCGATATTAATAGATGTTGATATGCTGGTAGTATTGGTTAGTGTTAGTATTTGATAGTCTTGGTCTGTGTTGATATTTGATATTTGGGCATTTCATCTTGATGTAGGTGTAWGGTGTCTATGGTGTCTTGTTATGTTGTTATTGGTTAGTATGACTATTGGCACATCAACTCTATTTTTGGTATGCTTGGCATATTATTTTTTAAGCTCTATTTCTTTTGTATGGTTGGTAATATTTGGCTTTGATGCTAGTTGGAAACTGTTTCTATTGATATTTTTCTATTGGCCAAGAGGCTTAGTTATTTGTTGTGTTGTTAAATTGAAGGATTGTTGAACGGTTTATTAATATGTTAATGCATATGCCAAGGACTATATATTTTGTCAGATATTCATAAGTGTACTTTATCCATACACAAGCTAAAAAGAGAGCAATTCTAAGAACAATTTTGATCCATGAACATAAATTTTTATTCTTCATTGTGCACATAACTAAAGTGAATGTCTAAACACTTAAATATGTAACATATGCACGTTGATTTTTTTTTTTTTTTGGAAATTGATATATGCAAATATTCTTTGAGTAACATAGTGAATCTCCAATATTCTATTAAGATGATTTAGGATTTATTTTATGATATATATCCTAGTCTATCATGTATGGTATAAAAATAGGGATTAAGAAATCTTCGAGTAAAATTAGGAATTCTAATCCAACTCAAATTTAGAAGCCTTAATTGTGTTTATTCATTATCCTAGAATAGTGAAGTTAATGTACGAAGAATTAATATGAGTTTCTTGAGTAGTTTACTGCATTCCCTTTGTGTGTGTAAGTTGAGAGATTTACTTAACTATTCATCCATCTTTGATTGGCATCAAAATTCCATGTTGGTTACTTGTTTAACCATCAATTGATGAACTAGTTGTTAAAGAACTTTGAGAGGGTTGCTGAAATAAGTTTCAGCGAGAAGTCTTGATTAAAGATAGACCATCAATGTGGAAGAATCACCAACAACTCGCAAAGGCTACAAGATTCAAATAGAGGGATTGTTTTTCTTTATTTGAATGATTCATGTCTTAGACCTTTTGTAATTGATTGCTCTAGTGGATTTGACTCAACATCTTGATGTGATCCCAATGGATGTAGACATTTTAAGTCAAACCATGTAAATTGTTATTTCCTCTACTTAGATTTATTTATACTTTTAATTATTGATATTCTATCAGGAAATAAGCTAAAATAGATCAAGCTTGGTAATTATCAGCCCAACAATTGAAAAACTGAAATTCACAGTCTTCAAGTATTTTATTCATTCACATGAAGCTCAATGTTCTATAACTTGTCTAACTTGAAACGCTTGTCCAAACTCTTCAATTATTAGGATACCTCGCTGAGGTTTTATTGTCAGTCCTATCTTGGTCTTAAGTGATACAGGAAAATTCTAGCAAGTGTGCTAGGTTGTATCACTTAATATAAAATGATATCGATCCCATTAGAGAATTAAATCATGCTTACCATCCCACTCATAGTCCGAAACTTTATCTAGCCAACTGATTAATTGAGATGATAATTAACTAATTAATAAATCCTAAGTAAACCTAGATGATCACACAAAATGATTTAGAAGGAAAATCAACGGATATAAGGTCTAAAACACATGAGTTCATCTATTCTTCAACTATCTTATTTAACTGACGTTCAAATCAGTATATCAAGTATTGACCAACCAAGCCCAAGAATATTGCATATAATTTCTCAAGCTATAAACATACTATTCTTTTGAGTAATTAAGCTATATCTCTAAGCTCAATTTAACCTAGAAAAATGAATTAAACATATATGTTCTTAATAATTGTAAAAACCATGTAAATATATCTCTATTTCATATGCACTTCATGATACTTGTTATTTAACTGAATTGCGAGAATGTTATCTCTAATCGCCTTAAGTGATGTTTGAAACAATTGAAAGATGTTTAGTCATACAATTGAACATTAAGAACAATAACTTGGTTTCAATAAACATAGATATACCAAATATAGAAAACGCATAATTCAACTACATAGCATCTAAAAAAGTTACATCATGGTCTTTGAACAAATGATTTTCTTCACCATAGTTCGAATAAAAATAATAAGGAATTGAAKACTGAGATAAAAACATCACGAAGACACAATAAGTTTGACCAATCTATATTTTGTTGGTCTTTTTTCCTTCTAAAAAGATTCGATCTAATGTGTTCTCCAAAGCTTCGTAGTCTGATCCCCTAAATTTTGGCCAAAACTCGCATATTTATATCTTGAAAGACTCTCAAAATTGAGCAAACTAA
>MEJB01000043.1:1589621-1635055 GCA_001752375.1 Rhazya stricta
AAATATTTTTATTTACTATTACTTGTCATTTAACTTTTTCCTATTTTTGAACCAGAAGCATAATTAAATTGTATATATTAATATCAGGGCTAAGCAATAATTGTATCATTTTTTTTAATTTCCTTATGGTAGATTGTCATTAGGATTAATTCTCAACCAAAATATCCTTTGGCCAAGTTCAAAATGTAACTCTTATTTTCATTTTTTAACATTTCATAAATGTCACAAGAAGTAAAAACTTCAAAGACAGCAATACATAACATACATTGTCATACAAAGTTTTAGTACGATAGAGCATCTATATCATCCAAACAATCTAACTCAAATTGGTACTTGCTCCTCGATTCAGCACAACATTACACAATTTTTACGCTCGCAGAAATAAAATTTTGAAGCCTAGAAGCCTTCTCCAAGATCGACTCATCCACAAATTGACAAATTCCAAAGGTTTGCTTAAAACCAACCACCATTGGTTTAGGTTGGGTTCTTGAAGCTCTTCCCTATAATCTAATTCCCACATGACTCATGCGGACATCCTTTGGGATCAATGTTTACTTCATACTCAAAGCCTTTCACCATGGTAGGTGGCTGGACAAGGACAAAGCAGATTCTTAGTTAAAATGAGTATTTATCTTYAGATTTGTTAGATTYTTGCAGTTTTCTCCTAACAACTGTATGATATTTATGGTTGAGTTACTATTCTAGGCTTGCCAGTGACTGATGTTGACATTCCTGCCGTGTATGCCAATTACAGGAAGAAAGAGTTTAGGTTGAACTTCAGCAAACATATTCTTGGGTATGCTAAGTTTGTTGAGGCTAGCATGGCAATTTTGCCTCTACTTTTTACAATAATCATCAAGCCTTCCTGCTTTGCTAGCTTTGCAAATATATTCTCTGTTCAGTCTCCTACAAGGTGGTATTTGATTATTGATAGAGTCCAAATTAGTGCAATATATATAGATATTTGATGGACTTTGAAACAAAATTATTGCACTAATTATGTGTTTTATCGATAATTATTCATTTAGGACTTTGTGGAGGTAATAGAAGAAAAAGAGGCACTATTGGAGTGATTTGAGACAAACTTCCAGAAGTGTGCAAATTCTACTACGTGGGCACGCGGAAGGAAAAATTTGGTGAAGTCTTTTTAAGATTGGAAGACTATCTTTTTAGAAACTYCTATTGTCTAAGGAGGATTTTGTGGGATGCATATTCCTTGTAATCAATCAGTGATTTWATTTGATTAGATTTTGATTATTTGAATTRGGTAGTTAAGACAATTTAGTGATTCTAGTTGTTTCCTATTCTTATTCTTTCTATTCTTATTTCTTCCTATTCTATATAAAGGGAGCACATGAAACACATAAGAACATCCAATTCTCAATTATTCACTTTAGATATTATTGTTTTCTATATAATGTTTTGTTTCTAAGTTCTTCTATTCTGGTTAAGGATTAATGAAGCATTAGTTCAATTCATTTGTGAGATCTAAAAGTGTTCATATACTCAATTATGAACTGGTATTTGTTATTCTTTATGATTATCATTAATGGTTGTTGACTTGATTGAATATTGTGCACAGATATTTTGTTAGGTCTAATGGCTCATAGCCAAGTTAGACCAAGCAAATCCGTAATTGTTTGTTATAGTTTAATAGAGTGATAAATTGGCATAATTTCTCCCACTAACAGAGTGAGATTTGCTAAGAGGGGATAAAAGGCTAGTTTAATAAACCTGCTATCAGAGTTTATTGATTAGAATTGGTCCTTCTAATTCTTAATGCTGTTGGTACATTAAACTCATGTGCTATCTCTAGGGTTGTCTATCGATTAGGGGATAATTAATAAGGTTTTTCCTTTTAACTGTCAACATTTAAGAAGGGATTGATTATTTAAAGCTTTCTTTGACAACTATAACTAATTTATTTGTGAATATTGAGTAAATTATAGAATCAATGATCAAATGCTTGAACTAGTGTGGATTTCATACCCTTAACCAGAACCTTTTTCTATCTAAATTTTCTTGTTAAAAGTAGTTTTCTTTAATTAATTGTTTCCTATCTTAAATGTAATTATGGATCCACCATTTCATGACAAAAGTTGAARTGATCATAAGAAGAAGAAACTGATTCGCCGTTCTCTATGGAAGATGACTTTGCTCGCCATCATATTGTGAGCTTATATATTTTATTTTGGTGAATTAATGATGCACCAATTACCATTATTATGTTTCCCTATTGATGAACAACCAACTTCTTCCCCTGGCTTCTCTAGTCCTCTTCCTGATTTACAGAGCCCTGTGTCGACTGGTGGACATCTGGTCAGAAGTCGATAATGCTTCAATTGGTTGCCCTTTTTGCTGGTTCTATCACAAGACAGTGCTGTATCAAATATTTTTCCTAAGTATAGGGCGTGTAAAAGTAATCGACAATTTAGTCTCAGAGCTTAGCGAAGAGGCAATGGGCTATCAGCTTATGAGAAGTAAAGACCGGTTATCTCAGTTCTCTAGTCGATAGATATTCTTTAGCGAATCTATACCACCAAAAGTTGCTACTATTCAAGTCTAATTTCTCCTACTAAGCTGCCATTATGACTGAACTAAAGTTGCGTTTATGATAGCTCCAAATTATGCTAAGTTTAAGGCCCATATAGGCTTAACCTCGTTACCTCTCGGCTATACTGAATAGGGTTCGGTCCACTGGCAGCTAAACAAAGATTTCCCTGCTGATTCTTACTATCCACATTGCTTTGCAGGACAAATTTAGCTTAATGCTTGACATTCCAGTCGATCCTTACCTCAACATGTCTTTTCCAACTGTCTAGATTACTTTGAGGCTGATGTGAGACCTTGGATTGCTGACTTTCAATCTAAGCTTCAAAATTTCTTTCTTCAGAATTTTCTACCTTATCCTATGTCCACCTCGAAATTGATACCTAGTGGATAAGTAGACACAATCCCCTTCTCGGCTGGTTCAGTCGAGCATGTTGAGAAGTTGTGTATTCTAGCTACCCCTTTTATCTCCTTCGTATCTACAGTCATTGGATCGGCTGCTGGGACCTATTCCAAACAGAAGAAGAGTTCAGCTGCTAAGACTATTTCAATTGTGTCCCCTCTTTTGGCTGCATCTCCACCTATTTCTAAAGAGGAAAAGAGAAGCGCTAGCCTTATGTAAGCACGTTCATTCGATTGGCTATGTTTAGCATATTTTTCATTCTTATATGTTTTCCTTTTATTTGTAGAGCCAATTGAGACGATTGATTTGGAAGCTCTCCCAAATATGCATTTAGCCAGAGGTGCTCCAGTTGGATTGAGGAAGTCAGAATGGTAAAGAGCAACCAGTATTCCAACAGTTACTCCCGAAGTATTTCTACATACCTTCGCTATTAGTTTGCTTTGTTTACAAGTAGTAGCTTGTTGACCATTTCTAACCTTGTCAAAAATGGATGCCAGAATGTCTCAATCAACTAACTCTACCACCGCGCTAGTCGATTCATCCAAGGAAGAAAAATAAGGCGGTTTGGCTAAGGAACAAGAGGCTACTCCGATTGCTCTAGCTTTTTTATAGACAAAATCGCATACAGAATAAAGCTTCACTCATGCAAGTATACATGGCCCACAAGTAATTTAAAATGAATAAGAGTATCATCCCACAAGGATTGTTGGTTCAAAAGTGATGGTTTAAATTCCTAATAAACTCATTAGTTTGTTGGTTGTCACGAAAATATGGAAAAATAAACTAAAGTTATCTAATCACAATAATTCGAAATAATCACAACAATTGCACAAACGATATAATCAAGAGCTTAAAGGTGAATTAGAGTTAATAATCCCCGATGTACTAATGTCAAGATGTTAAAATACTGCAGATAGGCTACAGCAATGACTTCTGAGCAAACGCTGCAATAAAGGCTTGGCTACTAAGTCGATGCTGCAGGCGAGCTCCAGCATTGACTTTTGAGCAGAAGGTATAGCATAGGCTTAGCTACTATGTTAATGCTAGAGGCGAGCTATAGCAATGACTTTTGAGGAGATGCTATAGCACAGGCTTAGCTACTACGTCAATGCTGTAGACCAGCTATAGCAATGACTTTTGAGTAGATGCTACAGCAAAGACTTAGCTGCTAAGTCAATGTAGCAGGCAAGCTGCAACAATGACTTCTGAGCAGACACTACAGCAAAGATTTAGCTACTAAGCCAATGCCGCAAGCAAGCTATAGCGATTACTTCTAAGGAGTCGCCACAGCAAAGGTTTAGCTATAGTAAAAATGCAAATTGAGATATAAATGACCTCACCCTTTTAGTTTGTTGGTCCTTGTTCCTATTTCACTAAGTTGTTCTACCTATAGGAGTTAGGTAGTTTAAGGAACTTGAATAAAGTTCAAGTTTCGTATGATCTTATGGCTAGAAATATTCTATGGTATCCTTAAGATATTAACCTTATCTCAAGATAACCAAACCCACATGTACTCAAGTTTTTCATCTCTTTTACTACCTTTTGAAGTTCAAGAGACTCCCACAAACACTATCCATGGCCAATCAAATAGTGAATGTAAATAACAAATAATCTTGAGTAAAGCATATAAAGACCAAAATTTGCTCAAATCATTCAAATAGACATTAAATACATAGGTTYATCAAAACTCTAACTTCTAAGAAGTTAGTTCATGTTCTTAGATGAAGTGAAATACAGGATGTGAAAGATTAACATTTTGAAATGTATCTTAAATAATCACTAAGAGAAGGAGAAAAAAAGTCTAAAGAGGTTGATGAAGTCCAATGGTGAAGGCTTCCTTGAAGTCTTCTTCTTCTTCTTCCAAGCTTCCCTCTTTTTGCTCTCTTTCTYTCTCCTCTTTTCTCTCTTTTCTCTCTCCTGCGTTTTTGCTCTTGATGCCCAAAATTTCAAAATCCCCAATGCGAATCAAACTTCTCCCTTTTGTGCAATGAAGCTTCCCTTGGAAGCTTGGCAAAAAGGTGTCATAAACCTCTTTAGGCTGAATTTTGATAAGCATAGAGTTTAAACCACTAAGGTGCTAAGATCCAAACTCAAATTGGTTACGAAATAGTCTATTTTGCTCATAACGTCTACTTCTTGTCCCAATCTAAAACCAAACGTTTCATTAATCTTTCCTCTGCTCCAAATGCTTTGAAAAAAAGCCTCAATTTTATATGACAATAGAAAGCATGCATAATGTTGACACTAGAAAATRATCGATTGAACAAAGAAAGGCTGAGCAACCAGCTAAAGCACATACTAGGCTATTAGTCGTAGACGACCTGCTAACCTAAGAATAATCGGCTATAAACAGGAGGATGGTTGATCGGCAGGGATGTAGAGTTCCAAGAAAATGCCAACATATCCGCTGATCGACACGAGAAAAGTCAACAGAGAATGGCTGATCAAGCAAGTATAACATAAAATATAGAGCAAACCTAATCGAAGTTCTAAGCCACGATCTACTAGCAAAATGGAAAATTAAGACGTGGACCTATAATGGGGAATGCAGATCAGGCATTAGCGGACTGGCTTCAACTTACTTCGCATGCTARAAGGAAGACCCACCTTGGCTRAGTATAAAAAGGAGARATAAAGAACAATAACCCCCAATTCAAATCTACATCAAACTAGACAAATGAAATCTATTTATCAATTATTTTAATTTTCGTCATTATGCATTTTATTTTCATTATTTCACAGTTTTTTTATCTTAATTCAATGCATCATTTTTCAACTTCTTAGCTAATGTTATACAACTTTACTTAGCTATTGCCTTTTCCTTAGCTTTTCTTAGTTAACCTTTATCCAGCTTTTCCCACGTTATTTTACAAAGCTCTCGTTAGCTAGCGTTATAAAGTTTTCCTTAAATAGTTTTACATAGCTATCTTAGCTCGTTAATAAACTTTATGTGCTTTTATCTAATCACCTAATCAACTTGTAGCCTTACTCATTTTGTGTGCTATTCATTTTCCTGCATTTTATTTAACAAATTTAATATTATTCARCTTGTTCCAATATTTATCTCKGTTGCATTTGTTTTTGTTTGCTTTAAGCTTAGAATTTTTTTTTTCAWATTAAGYGTTTATTTTGCTTGCATATAATTTATTTTAAACCCTCCTACTGCATCTTTTAGCTGTTCGTATATGCTAYCTTTGATCTCACCCGTTCACAACTTGTTTAGCCAATCATATACAAACTTTAATGAGGGCTTTCTTTAGYTATCTCAAGAACACACTCTGTAATAAAAGAGGTTGGAATGAATTTAAAAGCCGTTCAAATGACTAGTAAGTAGAACATAGGCCTAGTTGTATTAAAAATCAGATTCATCACAATGAAATCAGCCAATAACCAGATTAGTATACCTACACATATCTACACCATCGTATTTACCGGCTACTATCCTCTATAGGCTAGCCCACATCGACTAAAGTATTTTTTGATCACCGATAATAATCAATCGAAATCATATTCGGAGATGAAGATGGTACGGTGAATCAGCTTATTAGCTCCTTGATGCACTTAGCCCTTCTAAAGATTACTACATTGGAAACCAACACTTCACTTGAAAACCACCAAATCTATTTAAGGCAAGAAAGTCATTTATTACACGTTATAGTCTTTTAATATTTGATGCCATATTAATGTGCTTATTCATGGAARGAATCTAATCTAATCTTCAAAATGTCTTATTAGCATCATGTTGRAGCACTTAAAAACAACGAAGGGGAAATTTACTGCCGGCGGCMTGTCCTTCATTGTCCTCTAGAGAAATGCCCTCTTTTCCCCATGCCGCCATCACTCTTATCTTCCTTTCCTCATTGCGGGGAATGGTGGCTTGCGCAGGAAGAAAATAAAAAAGAAGCTAAGAAATAAAAGGAGATGAGGGTATTTTGGTTAACAAGTAACATAAGTTTATTGATGTGTTTTGGGCAATCATGCTTAAGGGATAAGGGGGAAACTATTGATTATCTTTTTTCTTTCTTTACCTTAATCAAACACTCCCAAGGGAGTCATTGCTTGCCTTCCATTTCCATTACTCCATTTCATTTCCCCAAACTACACACCTTATAACTTATAAGTACTCGTTGGTGACGTCAAACAACGAGTATGATGAAGTCATCTAGGCCATGGCCATTACCAAAACTGATATGAAGTAAAATTTTTTATAAATTATATTTAGAAAAACATCCATTTTATCAACTAAAATTTTATTTTCTTTTATAGAAAGTATGAATTTTATATTAATAAAAGGAGGGTAAAAGCTTAAGAAATATAAGATGATTCTTATATCCTTGATTTGCAAGTATAATTAGTGTTCACCTATTGAAATGTTAATAAAATAGATGTAAATTACCTATTAGATTATATGCGTAAAAAMTGATATAAAGTTCATGGGTCTCAAGTTCAGAAAAATTGTTGTAGCGTCGCTGAAAATAATGCTACAATTGATGAAGCTGAGAATGACATATTAGCTTTGGAACCTCTTATGTTGAAGGAAGCACACAAAGCATGAATATATCTTCTTAAATTCTTGTCCAGAACTTTTAAATGCAGTAAAAATTGGGGAGGAAATTCAGGTAGTTTYAAATTTTAAGAAACAACATACAAAAATTGAATTATATTTTCATAAAATATGACATATAGTTTTAGTGAGTTATTAGTTTATGATATGAAGAGGACTAAAGTTTTATATAAGATTTTCAAAAAATATTATTTTATTATTTTATCAAAATTATTAATTTAATTTGTTATTCCAACTCGAGATTGGATAAAATTATAATTTAATAGAACTTATTAATTTGTCCAGTATTAATTTAGAGAGGTTTTGTTGCATTGTGAATAATGTAAAGTCTGGCAGGGCCTCAATTATCAATTTCTCTTTTTTCTTTAAATGTCAAATTCAAAGCTATTCAAGAAAGCGGTTATTTCTGAAGTAAACGTATATATATAACAATTCACTCGAAGAGCTAAAAAGACCTTATTCCCAACTATCAAAAGAAAAAAAAAATAAAGCTATTATACTTGATTACACTATGATCTTCTTCAAGCTAACTCATGGCTCGATTATCCTAACAAAAGATTCTGGAATTGGAGAAAGAAAGATCTTTACAGCATCTCTAATTAAGAAATATATAAATCACCCTAGATAGCTAGGGTTTCTCTGCCTATACAGCTAAGGTTTTTGGGCAGCCAGCTAGGTTTTCGCCCGTCTTTGTAGGCGGCTCTATTGTATTCTTGTTGAAATTTGCCCTAGTTGATGCACAATCCTGCCCAATGGCCTCTAACTCGGACCTACCTTCCAAGTTTCTGGCTTTTGCCCTTTCCAATAAGGAGGCCATCCTAATTGATGATGAAGCACAAGATCTTCGTCTTGGCCTTCTCAAATGCCAACAAAGTGTCTTTGCATTCTTTCCAATAGCCTCTATTCTTACATTTGCTGGTTTCAAGGAAGCCATGGGGCGCTCGTGGAAATGTGGAAGCTTTCAAATCGAATGCCTCGATGATTRTTTCCTGTAACTRTTTTTTGGCACGGATAACACAATTCAATACATCTTGGAAACGRTCGCTTGAGCTTCAACAACAAAGCTCTCATTCTTTGCACGTGGAAAGAAAATTAAACACCAACTCCTCAGGATTTTGTTACAGAATCTTACCTGGTACATGTGGGTGGGTTCCCCGGACATTGTATACATTGGAGGTTGGAGCAAAGATTGGTCTAACCTTTCCCACTTGCAGTGAACTGCAGATTTAGTATAGTACTACTATGGATGGAAGGAAATCTTTTCACTTGACGATAGAAATTGTAGGAATATAATGATATCTTGACATTTCYTTGTGAATAGAATTACGAATATATATACACAAGTTACTTCCTATCCAAGTCATCACATATAAGGTAATTGTATATAATCTATATACTAAATATCTTATATACGATCTATATACTAAATATAATAATATTTACTTCCTATCGAAGCTATCACATATATGTGATCTTCCTATGCAATATTTACTTTCTGTACTAAATATAATCATATCTCATATATGATCTACATACTAAATATAATAATATCCTAACACCATCCCTCAAGTTGGAGCATGAAGATTACAAATGTCTAATTTGCATAGTAAGGTGTCAAAACCCTGCATCCTAAGAGGCTTGGTAAAGAAGTCAGCAAGCTGTGATGCGGTAGAAACGTGAGAAGCAACAATAGTCCCATCCTGAATTGCACCCCAAACAAAATGGCAATCAACTTCAATATGCTTGGACCGCTCATGAAACACCGGATTATGAACAAGGTGTAAAGCAGACTGACTATCACAGTACACTGGAATAGAACTAGCAAAAGAAACACCAAGACATAACAATAACCTCTTGAGCCACTTCAACTCACAAGTGACGGTAGTTAATGCCCGATATTCAGCTTCAGTAAAGGAAAGTGAAACTGTCTTCTGTTTCTTGGTCTTCCAGGATATTGGAGAACCACCAAGAAACACCAACCATCCAGTAATAGATCAACGAATTAAGAGATAACTAGCCCAATCAGAATCACACCATCCAGAATGTGACAAATCAGAATCAGAAGGCAACTAGATACCCTGACTCAGAGAGTTTTTCAAGTACCACACCACTCTGAAGGCCACATTCCAATGATCCTGTCTCAGCTTCTGTAAAAATTGAGATAATATATGTACGGAATAAGCTAAATCAGGTCGCGTATATGATAAATAAAGAAGACGACCAATCAACCGCCTGTACTACTTGCCATCTGCAAGTACTAGTGGATTCACCCAACTTATGATCCTATTCCATGGGAAAACTAATAGGTCTCCCACCCCGCAAACCACATTCGGAAATGATATCCAAGGTATACTTCCGCTGACACAGATATATACCCTCAGAACTCTGAGCCACCTCAATACCTACAAAGTACTTGAGAACTCCCAGATCCTTCATTTGAAAGCAAGCACTCAAGTAATCCTTAAAGCAAACAAGGCAATAGAATGAGTACTCAAGATAATCAAATCATCAACATAAATCAAGACATGCAACCTTATATCACCTCGTACATAGGAGAAGAGAGAATAATCTGAGTAAAAGTTACGAAAGCCATAAGAATGCAAAGAAGAAGCAAGTTTAGCAAACCGACAACGTGGTGCTTGTTTTAGTCAATAAAAGACTTACGCAAGCGAACACCTTGCTTGCCACACCATGCTCAAAACCTGGAGGAGCTTTCATGTACACTTCTTCCTGTAGATCTCCATGCAAGAAGGCACTGTTAATGTCTATCTGGTGCAACTCCCAACCACAGATAGCAGTCACCACCAGAAATGCTCAAATTGTAGACATCTTTGCCACCAAAGCAACGATATCGAAAAAATCAATCCCCTCTGTCTAATGGGTACCAAAAATGACGAGTCTTGCCTTCAACCGTTCCACACTTCTATCAGATTTATACATGATCTTGTATACCCACCTACTACCTAATGCTTTCTTGCCAGCCAGTAGATCAACCATACTCCATGTCCCATTGTCCTCAAAAGCACAAATCTCCGATTTCATAGCGTCAAACCAACTAGGATCTCGCATTGCCTGACGATAGGACCTAGACTCAATCCCTACAGTAATAGCAGCAAGAAAACCACGGTGCGTACTAGAAAATATATCATAACTCAAAAAATGTGTCAAAGGATACAAAGTACCTGAGGAGGGAGAGGAGCAAGGTGATGTAGCGGGGAGAGGTGGACTCGAATGCTAAACGATATGAGGAACATAATCTCAAAAATGTGGACGAGGTGCTCACTCATGCCTTCCCCTATCCAACTCCGCCTCTGTAGGTGCTACAACAACTTTAGCAGGAGAACTCACTACCTCAATTACTGCAGCATCCATCTCGGGTGAAGCAGTCTCAGGTTCAGCAAGGGATTCTACAGTCTCGTGATCACTAGTAAACAAGGGACCGGACAATGGGTGCAACAACCTCCACTGTCGTGTCAATAAGCTCATCCAAACCAAAGAATTCATGCCCAGCACAATTTACACCACTAGACACCGAAACCAACTCAAGAGAATCACTAATACTCGGAAACTCGATCTCATAAAAAGTAACATCTCTCGAAATAAAATAATCACGAGTCTCTAAATCAAACAACTTCCAACCTGTMTTATCTAAAGGATAACCCACAAAAATGCAATTTCGACTCCGACTAGTAAATTTATTCGTACGAGASTTTAAATCAAACACATAACAAAGACAACCAAATACCCGTAAATGATCATACGAAGGGGGGAACCATAATGAATCTCATACAGTGATTTAAAGTCTAAAATTCTAGAAGGAGTACGATTGATTAAATAACAAGCACTAAGCACACAGTCACCCCAAAATTCAATAGGCAGATGTCCCTGAAACATCAGTGCCCGAACAACCTTAAGAATATGACGGTGCTTTCGCTCCATCCGTCTATTCTACTGAGGTGTACCCACATAGGAAGTCTGAAACAAAATCCCCTGAGTGGCAAAATAAGACTTCAAAATTAAAAATTTTGTCCCATTATCCCTACAAACCCGAAAAACATCCAACCCAAACTGAAGCCTCACCATAGCAACAAATTTAAGAAAAATCGAATGCGCCTGAGTTTTATCAGTTAATAAGACCACTCAAACAGCCCGAGAATGGTCATCTACCAAAGTATGAAAATATTGAGCACCACAAGATTAAGGAATACGATACAGATTCCAAAGATCACAATGAATAACCCAAAACAACGAGTAGCTTTATTCAAACTGTCAAAAAATACATCTCGAGTATGTTTAGCACGGTGATACATCTCATAAGACTTATGCAAAACAAAAGAGCTACTATTAATGAAAGGTAAAGATTTCAATACAAGCTCAGACGGATGTCCCAATCTACTATGCCAAAGCTCCAACTCAGAGGACTGAACAGCTAATAAAGATGCCGTCAATCCACCTAAAGCTCACAAAAATAGTAGAGTCCACCCCTCCATTTACCTGCTCCAATCACCGTCCTCGTACTTCGATCCTGAATAAAACACAAATTGTTAGTAAAGACAATGACACAACAATTCTCATTAAGTAACTGAGAAATCGAAATTAAGTTACAATTCATAGTAGGAACATAGAGAACATTCCGTATCATCAAAGATTTAGACAATACTACATTGCCTCGTCATGTAGAATGAATAACGCTCCTATCGGGAAAAGTAATAGGACAAGCAGCATCATCAAATTGATCAACCAAACACTCAATAGAACCAGTGGCATGAACGGTAGCTCCCRTATGAAAAATCCAAGGAAGAGTAGACTTACCTATCAAACAATCAGAGGCAGAAGGAGTATTAGGATGATCAATGAGATTCATCAAGCGATGCCATTAGTTCAGAGTCATCGAGGGAACAGCAGCTCTGGACCCTCCCTAAAGTCGAGACGAGTCAGCTTCCGAGTCACCCTCAGAGAACATGGCATGGAGAGCAGCCCCTTGCCCTCCACAACCCCATTAGCAGCTCCTCATCATGCACCCCTTCTGTTCCTTGTCTCCCACCAATCTGAATACCCAACTTTGCAAAAGCACGTAGTAATATCATGGCCTTGCTTCTTACAATGAGAGCAACGAAGTTTAGAAGTAGCAACAAGATCACCCATCCAAAGAGTCGACTTCAAGGATAAAGCCACAAATTCATTCCCAATCGAAAAATCATTCAGAGCCTGCGTAGATTCTTCCTCTCTAATCTTTTGATACACCRTATCCAAAGAAGACAATGGTTCCTAAGTATTGAAGGCGGAACGAATAGAACCATATAACTTATGATTCAGACCATACATGAAATCATGATAGCATTCCTCCAATCTCATATGCATCAATTGTTCCGTAATACCACCACACTCACAGGTAGGCAACGGAGTCAAATTATGTAACTCGTCCCACAAAGGTTGCAATTTCCCAAAATATTCTTCAACAGACATCGAAGGTGTCTGAACACAGGCTGCTAATTTAGCCTTCAATTGTTGTTTACGAGTAGCATGGCTTGCACTATACCTTTTTTGAAGCATCTCCCAAAGAGGAAAAACCTCCTCATAAAATGAACTCTGCTTCTTGATCGAGGGATCAATGGTATTCAACACCCATTGAACCAATAAAGCCTGAAGACAGTGCCAATCAAATAATTTTTAAGAGTTGTCAATAGGTTTGGGTTTAGTACCTTCAAGAAAAGTAATATTTCTCCTGGAGGTAAAAGATAAGCTAATCGAACGAGCCCATTCATCATAATTCAAATGGCGAAGAATGATGGGGGTAATAATGTTGCCCGGAAGATCGCTAGAACTAGTATAATAAGGGTTTCTGTGATCAGGCARAGRAGGATAATAGCCGTYAAAACCGCCAGAGCCGCCAGACAGGTTGGTTTTCTTCGATGAATCCATTGTTTGCAAGAAAAAGAAAGAAAAATAGGGTTAAGGTTTGTATTAAACCTGAACCGTGATACCATGTAGGAATATAATGATGTCTTGTCATTTCTTTGTGAATAGAATTACAAATATATATACACAAGTTACTTCCTATCCAAACTATCACATATAAGATAATTATATATAATCTATATACTAAATATCTTATATACGATCTATATACTAAATATAATAATATTTACTTCCTATCGAAGCTATCACATATATATGATCTTCCTATCCAATATTTACTTTCTATACTAAATATAATTATATCTCATATATGATCTATATACTAAATATAATAACATCCTAACAGAAATCAACAACCACTAAACCCTGCACCATTTGTTCAATTGAGGATATCAAATAATGAAATTATTGTTGTTGGTCTCATATATGAACATCTCCCCCAGCTATGTTTTKCTTGTGCCCTTCTAGGACATATATTTCGGTGATGCCCTTCTTAGCCAGCTATAATTGACTAGAAGCTCCTTCAATTTCGGCCGCAACTTGGAGTGTTGATTGAATTAGGAGCAGTTGATTTATTCATCATTGTTATGCCCTCGCCTTATGCTCCCTCCCTCTGTTTGCTGTTGAAGGCTTAACCCACCATTTTTGGCACGGCTAGGACCTGAAGGCAATGAGGAGTTGTTCGGCCACTACACTGATCCTCCTGCCTAAGCCGATCGCGAATACTCTAGGCGGCAGCTAAACGCCTACAGTCGGTGCATGCTGCAACCATTAGATTTGGCAAACCCCTTCATCGCCTGGCCAAGATGACACCCTATGCATTAGCACTCTGCATGACGATATAGGGTTTTGGGGCAATATGGTTGAGACAGCAAACAGGAGGAGAATTGCTGAAGTTCAAGAAGAATCATCCACAATGGTCGGCTAATCCGTGCAAAAAACACCCGAATAAAGTGCACCAGCGGAGTCCTCGAGTAGCCCCTAGGATCTTCAGTGATAGTGAGGGCGGCGCATGAGCACCACAAAGCATTCCCTAAGAACTTTTGGTTACTCAAAGGTGAATGTTGTCTCGCACTTTTTCATACCAATAAATACAAGCTTTGAACCTACTCCGAGGTTAGGCGGCGCCTTCGGGTAGTTCGAGCGTGGTAGCCTTGTCCGTGACTACAATCTACAGCATACACTTTTATGTTTTGAAAACGCTTTATATTACACTATAGAGGCGAGATTCGATTGCAATGTTTCTCCACAATGGCTTTTTTTTCTTTTTTTACTGAGTAGGCCGTAATGGGGTTTGCTTTGTTCTGGAAGAGGAATGCTGATCTTACGGTCTTGAGTTGCTCTAAAACACACATATATTGTCAAGTTAAGAACTTGGATAGAATCCTTTGGCGGTTCATGGGGTTTTAAGGTAACCCTAAGCCAAGCTTAGGCATGAAARTTAGGTCTTCTCCAGCTTTCTGCAGACCTTCGTGAAAAGCATGACAGAGAATATTCYATTTTTATRGATGAAAGCTTTGGATGGAGGGTGTCAAAGACAACCTAAGCGAACCGACTGAATGGACTTTATGGTTGAAGAAATGTTTGGGACCCTGTAGAGAATGAATAGGGGCCAAGGATCTTCCTCTCAACAGTGCTTTTCGAGGGTCAATTTTCGAAAATGATCAAAATGGCATGAATTCAAGCCGAAGACCTATTGAACCCAATGGAGAGACTACACTCCAGTTGAAACTGACAATACTAACAAAGGTCTTCTAATGTCTAATTCTTTGGTAAGAATTTCGATTGACACAAAAGACAATAAAACTGACTAACTCCTAGATTCCCTTTTCTACTTCCCAAAATATAAGAAAGAGGGGTAGAAATGATGGCTAGGTTCCTTATCTGATCTCCCTTAGCTCTGTGTGAGAGACTTCAACAAAATTCTCCTTCAAGAAGAAAAGCAGGCATGCAAATCCATCCGCAATCGCAACTTAATGCCTTCGGGGATGCCCTCCAGGATAGCAAATTGCATGACCTAGGGTTTGAAGGCCCCATGTTCACATGGAAAAATGGTCGGGACACTGCTCTTATGGTATTTGAGAGGTTGAATAGGGTGCTAGCTGCTACGGATTGATTGATTCTTTCCACGAATTTAAGGCAYTAAATGTTTCACGTAGGGTTTTTACTATCTTCCGCTCCTGATTATGATCCTATGCCGGCTAGACGTCTGTATAGAAGGTAGAGGGTGGCTCAGTTCGAGCCGTTTTGGTTGAAGAGTGAGGGGTTGGTTGCTGGTCGACTATATCCAAGTCTGCCCCTACTGGAGTTCTTTCTAGCACGGAGGCCTGTAGAATTTATTTTAAAAATTAGAGTCGGTAGAGACATAGTCTTGTCCCCATGCACATCAAGCACTTAGCATACAGCTTATCTCGACATCATAGAGAAAGGCAACACAAATACTTTTAAGGAAAGGCAGCTACTTCAGGAGCTTAAACAATTTATTGACATCCAGGAAACTTATCGGCTAACTCCTTCACAGGTGGACTGACCCAAGGAGGGCGACAGAAATATAAAAATTTGATGACCGCTGCAATAGTCGTCGGTCAGGCAATGTTATTCATTAGATAAAGGATACTGGAACGGATCTTTGGGTCGCTAATGAAGAGGATATTCCAGAGCGGGTTGTTCAACACTTTGCTTCCTTGTTAAAGTCTGTGCACGCAAGCCCCAAGCAAGCAAGAATAGACTCACGGCTATCTAGGCGGAATCTCTCCTAGCCCACCTTCTTTYGGTTGGATAGAGACTTTACAATTGCTGATGTCTCACATGCTCTATTTCWGATGGCACTTATGAATGCTTCCGAACTGAATGACCTTCAGTTTGCTTTCTTGAAAAGCTATGGCACATATCGGGTGAGTAGATCACTCCTATGACCCTCGACGATTATTGCTCCTCTTAATCATACTCACATTATAACGATCCCTAATATTAAAAGCTCCTCTTACATTTTTTTTATTATAGACGCATTATTCTTTGCAACTAAGTTTACAAAATTGTTTCCAAGTCAATTACTAATAGATTTAAACCGGTAATAGAGGAAATCATTAATGAGGCGCAGAGTGATTTCTTTCATGGGAGGTTCATCACGTATAATGCAATCATAGCTTTCGAAGTCTTTCACAGCTTGCAATCTCGACTGGATTCTGATACATTGATGGCCCTTAACTTCCACATGAGTGAGGCCTTTGACTGTATAGAATGAGGCTATCTTGCGTCCATCATGCACATCCTTGGCTACCCTCCTCAACACACCTCTCTTATAATGCAGTGCATTCAGACGACTCTTTCTTTATGATTGTTAATGGCACTCATTCCAGGGTTTTGTATCCTTTAAGAGGTATAAGGCAAGGCAATCCTCTCTCGTCGTACCTTTTTATATTTGGTGTGGAGGGGTTTTCAACTCTTAKTGGCAGGCTAAGAGCGAGAAAACCTTGTATGGATTTCGGTTTGGTGCTGATAGGGTAGGGGTCTCTCATATCCTTTTCGCTAATGATAGCATTCCATTGTCTAATGTGGATATGCGAAACTCCACAGCCGTCAGAGGTGTTCTGGCGGCTTATGATAGCATTCTAATTTTGTTCGCGACCATTTAAACTGCAAGAACCAACCATCGGTGGTTAATCAGGTTTTAGCAAGCAATTAGCGACTAATGTGGTGTTTGCTAATTAGCTTTTTTTTTTTTTTTTAATAGTGTATGGATTGCTAGATAATGACATTTACATGAAAATTCTTGAATGATCTAATTTGTCTAAAATAGTTTTTCAAGAAAATAATTCCATGACATTAAGAAAATTTGTATCGATTAACCAAATCTAAATGCATGTAATATAATCATCCTAGCGATTATCTATTGAATTATGATTGTAAAATGACGATGTCTGTTGTAGCGTTTTCATAAAGAATAGAAATATTATGTTTGTAACTATCACAATTTATGTTGATGCTATCAATCTAATTAAGACTCTTGAGACGTTAATCTATTGAGCTATATTGGGCAGTGTGCATGTTTAATTTTTCTGCTTATCAGCTGATWGCTTATTTTAGTGAGAAATTTCATGTTATCGGTGATGGTAGCTTGAAGTATTTTTCTGACGTGAGACTTGCGGGTCATGGCAGAGAGCTGGATTCTGCAATCAATTCTAATATTGCAAATTGTGATAAATGCATCTTACTGGAGGTCTAGATTCTTTTTTTTTTTTTTTTTTGTGGTTTTTATTTGTGTTTTTATTTTTTATTTTTGGGAACAACCACACTTCAAACTTTGGGAGGAAAGATCTAAGACAGACAAAATTATGTCTTAGTTTACAAATTGGTAATTTCTTTGAAGGATTATTTATTTATTTTGTGATATCGATGTTCAATATATGCGCTCAAGTAATTGATTGGTGATAGAATATATAGCAGGGAGTGTATTAGAAGACCTGAAATTAATGAATCTAACCTAACATTGATGAGATATAACGAAAATGCATATATWGTTAGGAGTTTACYGAAAGATTCGAGTATAATCGAATCTAACCCGACCTTGATGAGATAAAAATGAAAATATTAAGCAACAAATAAAGAATATATAAATAGTTCAGAAAAAGTTCTAAATGCTCTATAGTATTGAATACTTGCTAAAAGTTTTCGTAACTGTAAAGTAATGTGGTGGACCAAATAAATCGAAAATGGCAAGAAAAGAATTAATGCATAACTAATGTTTCTTTCTTTATTAAAGTGTGTCRCAGTATGATTATTATTATTATTCTTTAAAGTCTGTCCAAATATAAAGAAATAATTAATTATTTAGTTTTATCTTTAGCCTTATTCATTTATCAGACCAACAACATTCAACTCATAATGCCAACTTTTTCCTTTTTATGCAATTAATCATCCTTCCGAGGAGGAGAATAAAATATTATTTAATAATAATTTCAGACAAATTTATTTTCTTCTTCCATTTGTATAATTAACCTAACCTAAAAATGAAGACTGTGTGATATGAATTATGTGATATGTTACGGCCTAAGGTATCAATTTGGGAGCAATGTTGACGTCTACAAAGTTAGCKTTKTAATTGATGGTTTGAAAAATTCCACTTATCTTGTGGACCAAATGAACGGAAATTTTCAACATATGGACCAAAGTATCAATTTCAAAGCCCTCGGAGAAAGAAATCTAATGATTCACTAGAAAAGCTAAAAGGATCTTAAAGAACTTCTTCTTTCTATTTTACAAAGAAAGATTTGGTCGTTATCATGTTATCCTAACCAAAGGCCTTCGGACAGGAAAGAGAAAGATCTTTAGGTAGTAAGATATTCATGCCTTTAATATATTATTATCATTATTATTATTTGATAAAATGTAAATCCAACAAAAAAAAAATCTAATTTAAAGGTGTAGAAACATTAAACGTATTAGAAATACCAATAGAATTCGGAGGTTTATGATTCATTTGGATAAAGAGATAAGCTGTAGAATAGAAATTGGGATTGGATACAAGAAGATAAGTTCTTGCCATAGTCTTACAAAAATATTCTAGTTCTCCATTATCATCACATTGATTAAACATGTTAAACTCTATTTTARTCTCTCCTTTGCGTATATTCCAAACATCTGCAAATCTGCTAGATTCTCTTGTATTTCTTGATTGTTGAGATCTAATACAAACATATTAATCATCAAATAAAAGGTTTATTGGTAGTATAAAATTGATTCATGAGCCCAGTAGAATGTATGAGTGTGTATACTTATAGTGTTGACCATTTTCAGAATTCTCTTCATTGTCGATCCAGTTCGAATCTTCAAATTGTAATCTATTTTTTGATGATCTTTCGGAATCTTATATATTACTTAAGGGTGCTCTTCTCTTTCTCTATTCGAATGCGTTTCAACATGTTGAAGGATGAGTTTCAAGAAAGTAATAATAAACTATTACAAGGGATAATGAAGTAGACACTATCAGCCTACGGCGAAAATAGTAGAGAGGCGGAATAGAGGCAGAGGAAGAGGAGTTGTGGGATGCAAGGTAGAGGGAGAGGAACCGTGGGAAGAGAAAAACAAAAAAAAAAAAGGAAAGAGATTGGATAAGCTACTCAGGAAATCTCCCATAACTTAATAACCTAGATGATTTAATGTAGCTATCATGTTGGCTTAATTTAAGGATGGAGGGAAGTTTAAACAAGGGTTACAAATTTAAGCGGTGGGACTTGAGGATTTGAATGAAAATTTAGATAATTGATAATCTTTTATTTTTTATAATTAAGTTAAAAGCTTAACATTATTACAAATTTAACACTATAACGGCTATAATGTCCTTTGTCTATTGTCCACATATATACACTTGCAAACCAAAAGGCATATAATGYATAAACACATTACCTACCGTTCTATCAATTCGGGGGGTAATACGGTAAAATTTAGACATTTCACAAAATTAAAGGGTATATCTATTTTTTTTTGCTTTATATAAATTAAAGAAARTATTAAACTTTTCTTAATATTCGTTTAAATTATTCAAATAGAATATATCAATTAAAGTGCAAAGTGGTCAAATAGAATTGAAGGGCATATCTAACTTTTTGAATCACGATAAGCCAAAAGGCATTTTAGACATTTCGTAACGAAATGACATATTAGACAATTGGGGTGCAAATTTGGCTAATTTTTGTAAATGTGTTAATGAGTTTATTTTTGATAACTCATTCTAATGTATAATTTAATTAAATTTTAGATAATTGTGAAGTTAAATTATTTGTGTATTTAGAAATGACTAAGGCTTGWATTAATTTAATAAGGATGTGAAACGACTACTTAAATTTCCAAAGTTTTCTACCTTATACYAGGGGTGACCATTCGCATATTTGGCTAGAGCTTTTATATAACCTCTTCTTSTATGCATTTGGAGTTCAAGTAACATATTGCATCTGAATCCCTTTAATGAAAATACATTCCTACACTAAGAAGTTCTTCATTTTTTTATGTTTCTGACACCATAAATTCATTGCTCCAATGTTGTTCATTATAAAGATTTCTATATTCCCTTTGCTTGATAACTTCATTGCCATACCCGAAAATGGTGGTGAAAAAATRACTACTAATCTATGCTTTGTGATTCAACGTGAAAGGGTGAACTTCAATTTTGCCCAAACATGCTCTATCTTGCAGTGCTACTCTCTCTCTTCAAATAAATGAGCACATCATGTTATAATTTTTTGAGAAATGGTATTCACTGAAAATAATGTACAATACTTTGCACTTTCTAAACAAGATCTTTTTTATAGGTATTTGCTTTGGGCAGTGGAATATGGAAGAGCTCAACAAATGGAGAAATTATCTTTGGCATCTTATAAGCTTCCTTCTTTTGTTGGAATATTTTGTCTTCTATCATTGTTAGCACATTTGGTTTTGTTGTGCACATATTCTGGAACCCAATTCCAAATTGTCACCCATTGATTTTCCCATGTGAAATTCTTGATCAAGTGTGGTGGTATTCATCTTGAATTTGTTTAGGATGTTTTTTGCAACTTCCAATTCTTTCAAAGGTTGAGTCAATTTTGTTTGAGAAACATTGAGCTCCTCTTTTAATTTAGTCTGTTCAATAAAACTACGATATCTACTTGTTGAAGATTTTCCATTTCYGTGGCTTTGATTTTCTTTACAGCGATTATCCACTTGTTGTACATGCCCTCGTAAGCAGTTTGAACTTTTTCAACATCAATGTTGGATTGTACTTCTTCACCATCAACGTCAGATTATCCACTAACCTTATTTGAATCTTTCACTACAAATGCTAGGTAGTTATGCTTAAGTTCATTATATCTTTGAACTTCATAATCATTATCACTCCATGTAGCAATCATAGCACACCCTTTCTTCTAAAGAGTCTTAGCACATTCTGATTGAATGTGTCCATAACCTTCACATTCCTTGCATTGAATCCCTTTTCCCTTTTGTAGTTTTTGTTTGAAGGGCCAACCCTTCCTTGTGTTTCTTCTTGAGGACTTAGTGTAGACATTCTCACTTTGTCTGTGAGTTAGAGCAATACTTCTGAAACTTGTAGTGTGTTTCTCCTTATTCCACTTTTTCAAACTTTATTCATATGTTTGTGATGAAACAATTAGTTTATCTAGGTCAACAATGTCTTTACATTCTTCAATTGATGTGACCTGGGCTTTCAATCTCTTAGAAAGTGAGCACAAAGCTTTCCTGAAATGCTTAGCTTTAGAATAGTATTTACCAAAAGTATAACATTCATTTGATAAATCACACAATTTTTCATAGAAATCAACAATAGACTCATTCTCAGTCGTAGTCATATTTTCAAATTCAGTTATAAGACTCCTTAGTCTTAAATTCTTTGCTTGTTCAGTTCCTTCATTATTCGTCTCTAGATTATCCCAAACTTCCTTGGAAATTTGAGAATTTGTGAACCTGCAATTATTTTAAGTTGACAACAATAATTATGGCACGTAGTTTGTTCTAAGTAATTAACTACTGTTGACACTCAAAAATGGCCAATGTAAACAACTTGGGAAGGAGCAAAATGGCTAACACAACAAATGACTTCACGAAGTTATGTGGATAAGAATCAAGACGACTAAAAAAGTAGAAAATTAAAAAAAAAATAAAAACTAAGGATCAGCAGTCGAGGAAGGAGAAACAATTGAAATGACAGTGGCAATAGACGAATCAGCTATCGGATGGACATGATAGAACCACCTAGTCGAAAAATTCAGGAAAAGTGCAGCTTGCCAGCCAAAAAAGGAGAACATGGGCAGAAAAGGAGAAAAATGGGTTAGTGGTCTTAGCTTCCTTCGGCCCCAAGCCAACAAGAACATCTTAGCCAAGTATAAATAATAGAAGTAGAAAGAAGACAAGGACACCTCCATCAATCCAAAAATTAAGCATATTATCTTCATTTTCATCTTTAGGTTATGTTTCAGTAGTGTAATAGTTTTATAGGAAATTTCTTGCTTATTTTCCGGCTTCCTAGCTATCTATCTAGCTGCCATTATGTTTTGTTTTCTACATTTCAGTGATGTTTGAATCCACTATGCCGTTATTTCTTAAGCTGCTTTGACTCTTTAATATGCTATCTTACCACTTTCATTATTGCAGTTTCATTAAATGACATTATTTATCTAGCTTTCGTTACAGTTTTTCTGTCTTGTTTCTAGATCTTAGTCGGTCTGTTAGATAGTTTCTTTTGTATTTTTTGAATTGCTTTATGAGTTCAGTTCTTGCTTTTCTTTACCTATTTATTTCTATTGATGCTTTATTGTTTATTGCATTAATAGTGTAAATGGTAAGTTTGCTCAACTTGTCAGCCTTCTCTTTTGTTAATCATAGTTACTCTTGTTTAACATAATTTATTGTTTTACTTAGTATTTAGATTGCTAGAACTATTTATATTGCTTAATTTGATTGCTTTTCTTGTTGTTTTCATACTTTTATTTTAGTAGAGTTAGTTTACCTACAATCTACTTCATTTTCAGCCAGTATATTAAATACATAGTTTCCTTACTTAGCTTAGTCTGCATAACTCTTCAGTTTGTTTGCATATCCTTCTTAGCTTAATTGGTTTTCATCTTAGCCTAAGAGCAAACATTCAGACACCTGTTAAACAATTRATTTGCACACTTGTGAGACTTACTCAAGCTAACTCAAGGATACTACATATAAAAGAGGTTGTTGCGGATTTAACAAGTTGATCAAGAGGCTAGCAAGTCCAAACTCAGGCCTCATTATGTCAAAAAGTTTGGCCCACCAAGAACATGATAGCCGAATTAGCTACGCAGTTTTAGCACACCAACACAATTGACACACCTAGTGGBACTTGTTAAGTGTGCATGATGCTGCGTTTTTCTGAAGAAATATTTTTTCGTCCAAAAAAAAAAAAAGAAAGCTTACAAAAACTAGCCGGCAGCTCACTCGAACTGGTGGGTCTGGATCTCGGGTCCCACTCGGCCCGAGAAGGGTTTTGAATTGATTTGACCTGATTTTTAAATTTTAAATTTTTTATTTAAAAAGTATTATATTAAAAATAATCATAATTAATAGTAAATTAATTAACAACTTAAGAAGAAATTAACTAATAGCTTAAAATATACTCCCTCTGCTTTTTAAAGTCTGTCAGATAAGGTAAAAAACACAGATCAATGAAACAATAAATTCGTTTAAGATTGTTATTAAAGTGACATCTTTACCCTTACATTAGAAAGATGAGAAGTGCCATAGAGAAAATATGTTAACTTAAGACGTTGGTTTGAAAATTAAATAAGGATAAAGATGAAAAAAATATTTTTAATGGTATCTTGATAAATGAAATGTAACATACTTTCAAAAACAAGAAAAAAAAAAAACCATTATGACATATTTTAAGAAATAGATGAGGTAATAGATAACAAATTAATAGATTAAAAAATAAACGGACCATACAGTCGAGCCGTGTGATCTGCCCAATTTGTTCTAATAAAAACAAAAATTTAAAAAACATAAAATTCATTAAAATGATATACAATTTGAATCAAACGGGATCTATGCCCCTCAACGGACCATACAGTCGAGCCGTGTGATCTGCCCAATTTGTTCTAATAAAAACAAAAATTTAAAAAACATAAAATTCATTAAAATGATATACAATTTGAATCAAACGGAAAATATATATTGAATGTGTGTTGAATGTTCTTCTAATTTTTAGAGAGAATTTAAAAAATATATTTTTAAAGAGATGAACTACCGAAAATTTGAAAGAATAAAAGAATAAAATATCTAAACAAATTCTGTGATACAAATAATATTCATCTTACTTCAATCATAGAGATAGTATAAATAATTAACCTGAAACAACAACTTAAGATCGATCTTCTAGTACAATTCTTGCTAAATATTATCTTTTATATCATTCGTAACACTGCGTGTATATATAATTAACTCTTCTAACACTTTTTTCTTCTATTTAGGAGTTAATAAATATACATATTATGTGTAGCAGAAACAACTCTAAGATCAAAAGAAAGGATACCAGAAAATGTTGGAAATGATAATTTTGTATCCTGGAAATGGTAATACAAATAAAAAATGAACAGCTTTGCCATAGAGGGTTGAATGTCATCAGCAAATCCTGATTTCGTTGTCTTCGTCACATGTAAAAACCGCTTTCACTATCGAATTAGACAAGCATATCGAAAAGTCAACAACGTTTGAAGAACATTTCTGGYTTTATGATTGCAAAGTTGTCTAGTGGATAATTCAATACTTAATTTTTTTTGTCGCAATTAAAGAATATTCCTCTATATGCAAATCACGTCTTAACTTTTAGTTTAAATATAAATAATGAAAACAATCAACAAGGGTGAGAAGAATTAGAAAAGTAATTATATACCTTTTTTAATCTAAACCAATTACTCATTTACTTAGGAAATTTATTATTTAGTGAATTATGAAATCCTAAATAGATAGTTAGTGTTGTTAGGAAAAGACACAAAAATAATAGAAACAAATATATGATTCTAACATTTATTTAAGTGTTAACGCATATTGACGGATTAAGTGAGGATATTATCAGCTTACTAGCTACTGAATCAACTGAGAATACTGTCGGCTAACTAGCTATTGGATCGATTGAGGAGATTCTCAGCTGATTAACCATTGGACCGACTGAGGATGCTGTTAACTAACCTCACAAAGGTAACAACAAGCTTAGAGTTTAATACACAAAACAAGTCATCACTGAATCTATAAGCTTTTTCATTAAAGATGGTTCTTGAAGTACTCCAAAAAGCCTCCAGCTAGGTAGCAAAACAAAGTTTTATAGAAAAAATAGTCGGAATGTGTTTCGATCGACAGTTCAAKCATCTGACTACAACGGTCATACCCTTAATCCTATCAAAATCAAGGCAGAATTGTATGAAAGTTGTAGAAAGCATTAACAAAGATGTAAAAAGTTTTAAAGAAAGTTGTAAACAAGCTATTGAATAAGAGATAAGAGTATTTAGATGGATAGTCATGATGTTGGTTTGAAAACATTTTTCTTTATTTGATTCTTCTCTATTTGTACAGATTCAAATCCTCTAGAATTTTTCACCATTAACTCCCGTAAGATGATGCTCTTCAAAGACATAGGGTTGTGCAAGAGAAATCATGGGGTTGACTCGGTCAAATTTACTTTTAGTCTTTTAATCGCCTCAGCCGATAGCGGCATGGTTTAGCTGATGGAGCRATAATTGATAGTAATCCGRCCTGCAGTCGGCTGAACTTTGGTGCCAATGTAACTTCCAGTACTTTGATTGGTTGGCTGTTTAAATTAATCTCTTAAGAGAAAAATAGGCATGGAACTCGGTTGTAACTCATCGGCCAGCGCTCAGCCGATCACTTTGATCCTAAGCTGATAAAGCACTATATTTTTCTCGTTTTGGTTGCTTGCATTATTGGCTGACCTCCCAAAGCTGGAAGAATATTATGGCTTATTATCGGCTAATTACATTTTTTGCCATTCTGGTCAACCGAAACCTAGTGTTAGCATATGTAGTCCTTCTTTTTGCATTGTCTGATCAACAGATCATTTGCTGATGAAACCCTTATTTCTTTTTTTGTCTATTATCTTCGTGGTCGATTGAGAGTCTGTGGACTGAAATGTCTRTAGAGCCATCAGCTACGTAAGTATTTTAGCTATTTTGGACGGCTAAAATCAGATGTCAACAGTAGGAAACCTTATAATTGAGAGAAAATATTTAAGGGTAGAAGTCATAGACACCTCTCTTAACTCATGGCCTCATAATTCTTGTGACTCCATCCATTCCTGTAATGTATTATAATAGAGAAGTGCGATGAAAAATTAAAAAATAAAATCATACATAGTTTTGATTAAGAAATAAATTATCTAATCCTAATTAAAAATAATAAATTGTAATGGCTATTCAACTAGGTTCTTACSTRTCTGGTCAATTTCTTCCCTATGCTTCTAGAGCTACTTTCAGSTAAAGTTTCAAATTATAGTTTTCTCTAAAAGCAATTAAAAGTACTTTTTTGAAAAATAGATAATTTTATTAAAGACTTTTAAAGAATGCTTTTAACCCCAAAAGCTACTATAACGATTGGTAAAAGCAATTCCAATCATACACTAAGACGGACTCTGAGTCACAAAAATCTTACTTCATGTTCAAGTTCTCGTCTCAAATGTCATTTTGAATAAAGTATATATAAATGTCATTTTGAAGAAAGTACTATAAATGTCATTTTGAAATGTACATAACCATCTATTGTTGAAGATAAGGAAATCCATTGAATAAAGTACATGTTACATTTAATGCAAAATTTATTTACGGGCACATTTAGTTAAATGTTTCCAAAATTTCCACTTGTCATTTTGTGGACCAAGTAAAGAGAAACCTGCAAAACAATAATTATTGCAAGACCATTAGTACTATAGTCATGTGAATCATATCATATGTGGTAAGGCCTGAATTATCAACTTCAGAACTATTTAAGATAGCAATTATGACTGAGAACAACCTCATAGTCCAAGAAATTTAATGAAGTTAAAAATAAAAATAAAATATTATTTACTTAGGCCTAAGCTATCTTCTTTCGTAAATAATTCAACACTTAAACTTGAATAAATTAAATATTTATTAAATTAAAATTCTTTTATCATATCATTTTGAATGTTTTATATTGTAATTGTCTTTTAAATTTCATTATAAATTTTAAGTGATCAACTTTTGATTTTGAATGTTTTCTATTGTAAGCGTCTTTTAAATTTGATTATAAATTTTAAGTGACAAACTTTTGACTCATTACTGAATATATTAAGATGCATGAATTTAATAAATTTTTTATCAATTAGATAAAATTAATCATATTCTCTCCTATACTCTTTCATATAACTTCATATATTTATTAATCTTTTGGAACCATATAAAATCAAAGCAAAAACAGAATATGTGGTCTCTGATCGTGTTTTGACTTACAAAGTTCTAAATCGTGAAAGATTAATTTCGAGATTGTGTTTCATTTTAACATTCAGCTTGCTCTAACTAGCAAGAAGAAATAATATTGACCTTAATATTTGAGCACTTTGAAATTAATTTAAATAATGAGTTATGTGTTGTGAGGAAAGAATAATTGATGACAAGAAATATTCAAGCAACAAGATCATATTTTCGACGATAATGATGTTGATAGTGTTGAGCATGATTTGGATGAGTCATCTGGTACAAAATTTGTAGGTTTCCTTTCCGTACTTTGAGTACAAAATTTGAATGGAGTTCCTTCCAGCCCATATTTAATTAATGATTTGAAGATTTGAAAATTTGAAAATTTGAATGTCGTGGACCAAAAAAATAGAAAATTTAACATTTGGAAAATCAAGAATCATATGATGTGTGGTAGGGCCTCAATCATTTCTAAAGAAAGAAATCTATTTTTCAAGAAAATTTTTGTTTTCTATTTTCAGAGAAAGAGAAAGATCTTTAGGTAGTAAAATACTCTACTCCCTTATCTGTCCAATTTGAAAGGCTCCAATGGCTTGGATTTTGAATTTTAGATATTTCTAAACTTATTTTGGAGATTTTTAGAAGTGRAAATGTCCTCATTTTATAGAGCTTTAGAAATGTAGTTGTATAATGCTACGTTATATTTTAATGTATCTATTTGAATGTCAAATGGAATGAATTTTAAGTTAATGAATTTTTAATGTTACTTTACCAATTTTTATTCTTATGATTTTGCTAAAATCTGTTTATTACATACTAAACATCCATAGAAAACTAGTTGTGTATGAGTGGAAACGGCATATCAAGAATTGCAATTACAGTTGACTATGTCTTACTTAAATGAAAATTGCATATGAAATACAATATATAGCATATTATTATTTTTTATTTTTGAAGAAAATTGAATTTAATTCATAACCTATAAAATTCCCAAAACCCTTCAGTTTCCATATCATTAACCTGTCAATTTTATGTCCATCATAAAGCTGAACAATCTTTTTATCTTCCCCCAATTTTCTGTTAGGTGAAATTAGAGGAAGTAATAAGATTTGGAAATCTTCCTCAATTCTCCGTGAATGGATAAAAGCTGGATATAAGAAGATAATAGAATCAACAACAAGTATTTAKAGAGACTAATAAGATTTAATGGGTTTGCATACGTTTCTTCTTCGTAAATTTTCTTGTCCTTGTTAAGTTTGCTAATGGAGGTTGTGTTAGTAAAATATGTTATTGACCATCTTCTGGAACATGATTTTTTTTTACTATTTACACATATTGTTATTGCCATGGTGAGAGAGCTTCAACAAATCCGATTTATTTTGGTTTGGAGCTAATATAGTCGACTATAGAAGTCTTTTATGGTACGAGGTGAATCAAAACATTAGACAATTTATACATGACATCTCATCTAACCATGACCATTTAGGGGAAGGAGATAATCATATAGATCATGTTGGTGAACATGTTAATGATGCAACAAGATTTATCTGATATTAAAATAAACAAACAAACCATTATTTGATGGATGCAGGAAACACAACAAACTGTCTTTCATTCTAGATTTATTCCACAAGAAATGTATGAATGGATGGACTAACAAAGCTTTGAAGGATTTGTTGTGKACACTTACAAAAACATTACCGGGAGGGGAACAGTTACTTAGTTCATCATATGAAGTTGAAAATCTTATTGATGACCTTGGACACCGTTATGAGAAAATTCATGCTTGTCCGAATAATTGCATTTTTATTATGAAAGGACAGTGGCAATTATTCTAATTGCTTTGCTTGTGGTGCGTCAAGATGGATTGAAGATGGAAACTCAAGTGATGCTGGTCCATTTACAAGGACCAGAAAAAGAAAAACAGTGAAGTGGAGAAAGGTTTATGCTGGTTTTCTTTAAAGTGAAGACTCCAGAGATTTTTATATGTTCCAAGACAGCCTCTTTAATACGATGACGTTATGATGAAAGAATCGATAGTACTATATTGAGGCATCCAATTGATGCTCATGTTTGAAAATATTTTAATACTATGCAAAACACAAATTTCTCACAAGATACATGTAAYGTGAGAATTGGATTAGCGAACGGTAGGTCTAATCCATTTTAAAGTATTTAATGTAAATCGTAGCACTTGACTTGTGATTTTATACCCGTATATTTTTTACCCGTACCATGTTCATACTATCATTACCCATACTAGGTCCAAACCCCGTCAAATAAAAYTGATATATTTCTGCAACATTTATTTGATGCGTTTATTGACCTGGGGGATAATTGTTGTATTACTTATGATGCTTATTCAAAGACTTCTTTCCGTATGAGGGATGCAGTATTTGGACTATTAATGACTTCTTGGCACRCAACATGCTTGGAACATCAAAAAATAAGTTCGCTTGTCTGTGTTGTAATTTTTATAAATATTCATAATGGTTAAATCATGATCGAAAATATTGTTTCTTCGGATAATGTAGATTTCTATGGTCTAAACATCCCCACAGGGTTGATAGACAAAATTTCAATGAAAAAAATAGAGTGGAGAGAAGCACTAGCTATGGTCAATAGGAATGATGCATTAGCTCAATTAAGTGGCGAGCAAAGAGTATGTGATAAAGATGGTAAAAATGTTCTTGCAATTGAAGGATGGAGTAAAAGGAGTATATTCTAATCTTTATCATAATGGAGAACAAATTTGATTCAGCACAATCTTGATGTAATGCATATTGAAAAAAATATTTGTGGCAATATTTTAGTTATATTGATGAATTTTGAGGGGAATGAGAATGCGGTCTCTAATTGTGTTTTGACTTACAATGTTTTAAACCGTGAAAGATTAATTTCGAAATTGTGTTTCTCTTTAACATTCAGCTTGCTCTAACAAGCTAGAGGAAGCTACYATATGGTTACATAGACCAAGATATTTGAGCACTTTGAAGTTGATTTAAATGATGAGTCATGTGTTGTGAGGAAAGAATACTTGAGGACAAGAAATATTCAAGCAATAAGCTCAAAGTGAAAACGAATTAGAGCGCAAGAAGATCATATTTTTGACAATGATGATATTGATAGTGTTGAGCAAGGTCTGAATGAGTCATCTGGTACAAAATTTATAGGTTTACCTTTCGAAGTTGAGGCTATTGAAGTTGATGGAATGATATTATTTGAGGTAACAATGGGTGAGCCCACATTTAATTAATGATTTGAAAATTTTCACTTATGTTGTGGACCAAAAAAAAAAAATAGAAAATTCAACATTTGGAAAATTGAGAATTATGTGATGTGTGGTAGGGCTTCAATCATTTCCAAGCTCTAGAAGAAAGAAATCTATTTTTCAAGAAAAATTTTGTTTTCTATTTTTCAAAGAAAGATTTGGTTGTTATGATGTTATCCTAACAAAAGGCCCTCGAACAGGAAAGAGAAAGATCTTTAGGAAGTAAGATACTCATGCCTTTATTATATTTTATCATTATTATTATTTGATAAAATGTAAATTGAATAAAAATTTATCTGATTCATGAGTTTTTACATCGTAATTTCTGAGATTAAAAAAATAAAAATGAAAGTTCTAACGGCACTATAATTTTTAAAAAGCCAATAGAAATTAAATATAATGCAGTGGTGATCTTTTTCTTAATTGTTTTTTCTTACCTTCTGCATTAGTGTCTAGGAAATGAATCCTAATCAACGGTGGGACGTATTCACTAGTCGTCTATATAAGGGTCCAAAACTAGATTAAGTTTACACCAACCTTATTTCGAATTAATAATTGTTTCTGCAGCGTTTGGTTTCTTTGATTGCAGAGAATAGATGGGTCTCAAGGGGAAGATTATCGGTCAAACAGAGATTAAGGCTGGTGGAGATGTCTTCCATGATATCATTAAACTGAGACCTCATGAACTTTCCAAAATGACTCCTGATAAAGTGCAAGGTTTCACTCTTCTTGAAGGTGGACTGGGAAAAATTGGATCGAAGGTCTTCTGGCACTATTACCATGGTAAACTTCATCCTTTGCTTGCATGGTGAAAAAGATGAGCATATTCGTCTTCTAATTTAGTCGTTTCTGGATCACCGAAAAATGATATAAGTAGTTTCTTTAAAACTTGTTTAAAACTTGTCTATTGAAGTGGTGGCACATAGTCATAGAAAATGATGTATCRAGTTCAAATTCATCCGCTGTTTCATAATCGTAGTTCATCCATGGAGGATGTGAATTCAATGCTAATAMCTAGAAAATTATAATTCTTTAGAACTTATATAAACTAGTTCCTGAAAAAAGAAAAAAGTCAGTTTTTTTCTGCTTCATTGGATATTATTTATTTATTTTTCCTGCAGATGGCAAAAACAGGGTTGCAACGCAGATAGTTGAAGATATCAATGAAGGAAACCAATCGATCAGATTCAAGATGCTTGAAGGAGATCTGATGGAAATATACAAGTCCATGGACATAACATATCACGTTGATAGAAATGGTCCGGACAGTTTGGTAACATGGACAGTGGTGTATGAGAAGCTGAAGGAAGAATACCCTCATCCAGGAACATTCCTCAATTTCCTCCTTCACATGGTTGAAGACATTGAAGCTTACCACTCTTGATCATCTTTCGAATCATCATTAGATTGATCTTCWGGTTCGGTGGTTGTTTGGGAGTGAAGTAATTACCTATATATAATTCTACTGAAATGCACGTGTCTATTAATGTGTGTGCTTTTGCCTGTAAATTAATGTTAAACTTTGTTTTGTGTGCGTTTGTAATAAATTTGTTTTTCTAATAAAAATATAAATTTCTACTGTAGTTTTTCATATAGTAGTGCGCTTCAGTATTAAGTTGGTCTAGTAGTATAATTCTTAATTTTATTTTTAATGCATAATATTTTGAGGCATGTTATGTTTGACATGAAAACAATGAATGTCAGAAGCTATTTTTATTATTTTTTATTAAAAATTAGATGTCACATGTGGAAGATAAAAGGGTGCATTATACATTGGATGTAATTCTTGAGTTTCACATTTCTTTCATTAAACATTAATACATTTTAATTTCCAAACTTATAAGTAATTTCAAGGAAAAAAATTATTTAAAAAGATAATTATTTTGAAATGAAAAGTCTGATCGTACAAGTTTAGGGCCAATAGTGCAACGACAAGTCAAACTATAAGCAAGAACTAGTTCRGGGCCAATAGCACAAAGACCTTGGCTATACAAGTTAATAACAGCCATATATGAAGAAGGGCCGGTTGAAGTTAGAGACACAGTAAAAGAGTGGGAGCACATTTAGTCCATGGTTACCTACGGTTGATCATATTACATTAGAAGCACAGCCACTATGAGATAAAACGACTCAGGTGCAATGCTATAAGAGCGAGAATGAAGAACAAGACTTCATTTTCATTAAGTAGTCTTTTTATACTTAAAGGATTTTAGTTCAATGTAATTTCACTCGCATTATCTTTTTCTTGATGCAATCATTCTAGCCACCAGCCACCCAACCTAATTGTTTATAAGSATACTGTTCAAATTGATTACGATATAGTCTAATTTGTTCATAACGTCTATTTCTTGCCCCAATTTAAAACCAAACGTTTCATTAATCTTTCCTCGACTCCAAATGCTTTCAAAAAAAAAAATCTAAATTTTATATGACAATATAAAGCATGCATAATATGTCAAAAGGTGGTATAGAGAAAGGCTGAAGARCCAACTAAGCCCAAAGTAGGCTATTGGCCACAGACGACCCACTAAACGAAGAATAATCTGCTATAAACAGGAGGACGGCTGATCTGCAGGGACGCAGAGTTCTAAGAAAATGCCAAGATGCCTGCCGAGTGATACGAAAAAGGACAACAGATAATGACTGATCAAGCAAGTAAAAAATAAGAGATGGAGCCACCYAACTAAGGTTCCCGGCCACGATCCACTAGCAAAATGGAAAATCAGGATGTGGACTGGTAGTRGAGAATGCAAACCACAAAGTAGGAGAATGGCTTCMACTTACTTCGCATCCAGGAAGGAAGATCCATCTTGACTAAGTATAAAATGGAGAAACGATTAGCAAGAACCCCCGATTAAAATCTGAAACAAATAAAAGAAATCAAATATATTTATCAATTATTTTAATTTTCAGCATTATGCATCTTATTTTCATTATTTCGCAGTTTGTTTATCTCAGTCTAATGCACCATTTTCCAGCTTCGTAGCTAATGTTATACAATTTAACTTAGCTATTGTCTTTTCCATAGTCTTTCTTAGCTAATATTTATCCAACTTTTCCTAACTAATTTTATATAGCTTTTCTTAGCTAACGTTTATCTAGCTTTTCCTTAAATAATTTTACATAGCTGTCTTAGCTCGTTAATCAGCTTTATGTGCTTTTTATCTAATCATCTAGTCAACTTGTAGCCTTACTTATTTAGCTTTTGTGTGCTATTCTTTTTCTTGCATTTTGTTTAACAAGTTTAATATTATTTAGATTGTTCCAGTATTTGTCTTGGTTGCATTTTGTTTTTGTTTGCTTAAAGCTCAGAATTAATTTTCTTTCATATTAAGTGTTTATTTTACTTGCATATAATTTATTTTAAATCCTCCAACTGAACCTTTTACTCATTCCTMTATGCTATCTTTGATCTCAACTATTCAAAACTTGTTTAGCCAATCATACAYACACTTTGSTKAGAGCTTTCTTTCGTTATCTCAAAAATCCCATATTTAATAAAAAGAGGTTGGAAAAAAAATGAATTTGACAAGCCAGTCAAATGGCTAGCAAGTAGAACGTATGCCTAGTTGTGATGAAAACCAAATTTCCCACGATCGAATTAGACTGTAGCCAGATTAACATACCTACACATATTCACACCCATCGTACTTGATGGCTACTAGCCTCCATAAGCTACCCGACATCGGTTTATGCATTTTCTGATCACCAACAATAATCAACTGGAAATCACATGGGGAGATGGAGATGAAGATGGTAGGATGGATCAGCTTATTAGCTCYTGATGCACTTAGCCCTTTGAGTACTACATTGGAAGCCAACACTTCCCTTGAAAACCATCAAATCTATTTAAAGTAAGAAAGTAATTTATTACAGCTTATAATCTTGTAATATTTAATGTCATATTAATTGTGCTTATTTAAGAAAGGAATCTAACCTAATCTGCAAAATATCTTATTAGTATCATGTTGGAGCACTTAAAAACAACAAAGGGGAAATTTATTGCCTGTAGTATGTCCTTCATTTGCCTCTAGAGAAATGCCCTGTTTTCCCCATGCCGCCATCAYTCTGTCTCCCTTTCCTCATTGCGGTGAATGGTGGCTGCTGGAGGAAGAAAAGAATATGGAAGAAGCTAAGATCTAAAAGAAGATAAGGGTATTTTGAGTAACAAGTAACATAAGCTTATTGATCTGTTTTGGACAATCATGATTAAGGAATAAGGGAGAAATTTGTGATGATTTATTTTTCTCATTACCTGTACATAGATTAATTTCTTCAAATTCGAAATCCTTATATGTAGAGGATGATGTCTGAATCAGTAACATACTAAAATTATAATCTTATCAAAAGTAACAAATATAATAAGAAAATGGTAATATTTCTTCAAATATAATGAGTTTTGATCTCTGAGCTRATCACAATGAGACAGACAAATATACTATGAATGATATTGTAAAATTGATTGAAGGTTTTAGAGGAGATATCAAGGGCGGAGCTGGTGGGGCAATATTTTTTTTCAAAATCATACTTAGATTTAACAGTTTTTAAAATTTATAGAGGAATTTTGCCTAAAAAGTATCATCTCCTAATATCTCAATCGTCTACTCTCGCCCTTCAATTTGAAGCTACCATATTTTTTTGCCCAGTAATGCAAAATATTTATTATAGATACTGCAGTGTTCTCCTTAAAATCGCGCATAAATTTATTAACTTGTAAAGATATATGTCAAAATTGGTATTATATTGAGACAATGAGAGAAAGTTGGTTCCAATTATTTATGTTACGCCACTATTGTCTCAAGGAATAAATATATATTGGAGAAACTGCCATCTCTTTTCTCAGGATTGTAGTAAAGTCAAAATTAATGCATTTGAAGTGTTTCATCTAGTAAACCAGAAGTTATACGCATATGCAAAAACACAATGTATAAAARGTGGTCATTATATGTACCTATAATGGCKATAATGTCCACATATATACACATATTGCAAACCAAAAGGCATATAAACACATTACATCATCGTTCTATCAATTTGGGGCAATATGGTAAAAATGAGTCACTTTTCATAAAATTAAAGGACATATTTAATTTTTTATTTCACATAAATTAAAAACATATTAGACTTTTCTTCATATTTGTCTAAATTATTCAAATAGAATATATCAATTGAAGTGCATTGTGGTCTCATAGAATTAAATTGCATATCTAATTTTTGGAATAATAATAAAATAAAGAGCATTTTGGACATTCCATAACCAAAGGACGTATTAGACAACTGGGTGCAAATTTGGATAATTTTGTAAATGTGCTAATGAATTAATTTTTGATAACTCATTCTAATGTACAATGTAATTAAATTTTAAATCTTGAATAAATCTATTAAGGAATGTGAAATGACTATTTAGATTCTCAAAGTTTTGCATCCCATACCAGGAGTAACCATCTGATACTCGGCTAGAGCTTTTATATATCCTCTTCTTCTGCACATTTGGAGTTCAAGCAACATATTTCATCTGAATCCCTTCAATGAAAATACATTACTACACTAAAAAGCTCTTCATTTCTTTATGTTTTTTATACCAAGAAATTCATTAGTCCAATGTTGTCGTTGTAAGGAATTCCGCCTGACTCTTCAATGGTGGTGAAAAAATCACTGCTAATCTATGCTTTGCAATTTAGCATGAAAGGGTTGGCTTCAATTTTGTCCAAATATGCTCTATCTTACAGTGCTACTATCTTTTCAAATAAATTAGGGCAAGAGATGATAATTTATTTTGAGAGATGGTATTTCATTGGTRATACTGTACAATATTTTGCACTCTCTCAATGGGATCTTTATCTTAGGTATTTGCTTTGASCAATGGAATGTGAAGATGGGTTCAACAAATTTAAAGAATATCAAGCCCTTTATCCTTCGGCCCAGAATGGGGAAGATGATGTGGAAGACGAAGATGAAGAGGCAGAGAAAGTAAAAGAGGTAGAGGAAGATAACACCAAGAGTCAGGGGAACCTAACGAATAGAAAACTGAAAGGCCACTATCAGAGTATGACCAAGAGATGAACTATATTTATTTTCACAAAGGAGAATCTGAACCAGTAAAAGACCCTGACTATGATTAGATGTTCTATATATCTGATGAAGAATATGTTGCTGACATTGATGAGTCTTCTGAAGGCCTCAATGGCTTTGATTTTGAATTTTAGCATTTTGGGGATTTTTAGAAGTTGAAATRTTATCAATTTATAGAACTTTAAAATGTAGTGGTGTAATGCTATGTTATGTTCTAGTTGTATCTATTTGAGTGTGAAATGGATTGAATTTTAAGTTATGGATTTTTAATGTTGCTTTACTAATTTTTCTTGCTATGATTTCGCAAAAATATGTTCATTACATACTCGACATCTACAGTTAAGAAACCTAGTTGTGTATGAGCAAAAAAGGCATATTAGGAATTGCAATTACACTTGACTATGTTTTATATAAATGGATTTTGCATGTTATGTACAATATGTCATGTATCAATAGTTTTACTTTTCAAGATAATTGAATTTAATCCAAAACCTACAAGATTCCATTAATTAACTTGTCAAATTTTATATCTTTCATAAAGCCGAATAAGCTTTCCATCTTYCCCCAATCATTTGGTAGGTTATAAGATTTAGATGGAGTAATCASATTTAGAGTGACTAAACGTTGGAATAACTAGATTTGCAAATTTTCCCCAATTCTCCATCAGAAGATAAAAGCTGGATATAGAAAGAGAAAAGAATCAGGAATAAGTATTTAGAGGGAGTAACTAGATTTATTAATTTTGCATTTGTTTCCTCTTTAGACGGTAAGTTTTCTTGTCCTTGTGTTAAGTGYTGGGGAATCATAGGAACATTTATGAGCTAATATTGAGAGAAAATACATCTATTACTTTCAAGAATAGAAAGAAAMGACTTTACAAGCTCTAATTAAAAAATCTCAAAACACCTCACAATCTCCCTAGGATTGTTTTCTCCTCTACTTGGGATATTATRGAGCTCTCTTGGTTGTATTTGTTATGATRGAGAAGGCCCTCTATTTATAGCACCAAACTTAGTGTGAACAAAGCTTCATATGTGATATGGGTTCCGTGCTTCATGGGCCGAGAAGGTGGGTCAAGAATGCGAATGTAAGTTGAGAATTCAAAATTGAATTATTCAATTTGCTTGTATGTGGATATGTCCTGGAAATTGAATTATTCAATTCTCCCTTTCCAGGCATATTCGGAACAAGCATCTCGACTATGTCTCTGTATAGTTCTAGCTTATCTCATGTGACCACCTTTGTCAGCATGTCTAATGGATTCTCCTTCGTGTTGATCTTGACTAGTCTCAATAATTGTTGATCAATTGTCTCGCATATCCAATGATACCAAACATCAATATGCTTTGTGCGTGAATGGTACATGGAGTTCCTGCTCAAGTCCAGAGCACTTTGACTGTCACAATGTACCTTGTACTCTTTTTGCTTAATTCCAAGTTCTTGGAGATAGCGCTTTAACCACAATATTTCCTTACTAGTTTCAGCAACAACAATGTATTCTACTGTTGTAGATAAAGTGACACACTTCTGCAACATTGATTACCAAGAAACAGCTCCCCATGCAAATGTGTAGAGATATCCTGAAGWAGATTTTCTACTATCAATATCTCCAACCATATTTGCATCTATATAGCCTTCCAAGACTGGATCAGCTTCCCCGTAGCAAAGACATAACTTTTTGGTACCCTTCAAGTACTTGAGAGTCCATTTGACTACCTCCCAATGCTTTTTTTCGGGGTCAAAGAGAAAATGACTCACTGTACCCACTACATGAGCAATATCTGGCCTCGTGCACATCATTGCTACATCAAACTTCCAACTGCTAAAGAATAGGGCATTGCTGACTTCTCCCCGATCTCTTCCTTGGATGTGGGACRTGTTCTTTTTCTCAACTTGAAATGATTCGAATGTGGAACACTGACTGGTTTGGCATCATTCATGTTGAATCTCTCAAATACCCGTTCGATGTACTTCTCTTGAGATAGCCATAACCTCTGGTTCTTCTTGTCTCGAATTATCTGTATTCCAACAATCTATTGAGCTGGTCCTAAGTCTTTCATATCAAAAGACTTGGAGAGTTCTTTCTTTAGTTGGTTGATCTTCATTGCATCCTTTCCAACGATCAACATGTCGTCTACATATAGTAGAAGAGCAATGAAGCTACCATCTAGAAGCCTCTTGATGTAGACACACTYATCTACAGTAGTCTTCTTGTAGCCTTGACTCTTCGTGCATGAGTCAAACTTTTCATTCYACTACCTTGGTGCCTGCTTCATACCGTACAAGCTTTTAGATAGCTTGCATATGAGGTTATCACTTGAAACCTCAAAACCTTCTGGTTGCTGCATGTAGATTTCTTCTTTCAAAGCTCCATGAAAAAATGTTGTCTTCATATCCATCTGCTCAAGCTCTAAGTTCATACTTGCTGCTAAGCTAAGTAACTCCAATTGAAGTCATCTTGACATTTTCGTCGAAGTCAATTCCTTTCTTCTGCTGGAATGCTTTAACTACTAATCGAGCTTTGTGTTTCACCACTTGTCCGTTTGCATCCTTCTTGACTAGAACACCCATTTGTTTCTTAGTGCCTTCTTCCCTTTAGTAAGTTCTACGATCTCATAAGTTTGATTTTTCTTCAAAGATTCTAATTCATCCTGCATTGCTAGAGCCATTTTCCTTTATCTTTATGAGATATAGCTTCTTGAAAACTCTCTGGTTCTCTAGCTTCAGTAAGCAAAAGGTATTCGGATGATGAGTAACTTTTTCATGGTATATGATCTCGTTCAGATCTACAAACAGCTGGAACCAACTATAAAGAACTACCATTATCTGTGTCAGTGATAGTTCTTGAGAGATAGGTTGTGGCTCCACTTGCTTTACATTCTCTTCTATCTCCTCATCTTCTTCTGCTTCTTAATTTTTTTTCAGGCATTGCATCATTGTTTCTCAAGAACAATTCTGGTGTTGCATCTGAAACTTGAGCACTTTCATTTGACTTTTGAGACATTGTGGGTTTTTCAATGTCTTCTATTGTCAAATTTTTATGGAACACAAAGTCCCTACTTTTGATCACCTTTTTCTCCTTTGGATTTGATAACCTGTATCCAAATTCTTCATTTCCATAGCCAATGAAAATGCATGGAATAATCCTTGCGTCAAGCTTTTGTTTGAATTCTTTGGATACATGCGCATATGTTGAACAACCAAATACTTTAAGATGTGAGTATGTAGGATCCTTACCCGTCCAAAACCTCTYCGGACTTGAAAACTAAGTGGTACTGAAGGTGATTAGTTGATCAGCTAATAGGCGGTACTAACTGCTTCTCCCCAAAATGGCTTTGGAAGTTTAGCTGCAAGGATCTAGTGCYGAGGAGTGCTYTRAACTCGTTCCATGATMGTTCATTTCATTCTTTCARCAAYGCCGTTGTGCTGAGGAGTGCTTGGTATTGACTTCTCATGTCGAATGCCATATGCTCGGCAATATGCATCGAACTCCTTGGAAGTATATTCACCTCTATTATCAGATTGGAGACACTTCAGCTTCTTTCCTGTTTCACGTTCCACCATGACGTGAAATGTCTTGAGTACTTGAACACCTAGTCYTTCGTCTTCAGGAAACACACCCACAYTTTTTGRGAAGCATCATCTATGAAAGTYAGAAAAYATCTACTTYCGCCGAGTGATTTAACCTCTGTGGGACYGCAAACATCACAKTGTACCAAATTTAACAAATCTGATCTTTCGGTTGAAGAGAAATTAAATGAGACTCTATGCTACTTACCGAATAGACAATGATTGCAAGGATCTAATGTAACATTCTTGTCAGCATTGATAAGCTTCTTCTTTATCAGGGTAGTAAAACCCTTTTCATTCATGTGGCTGAGTCTCTGGTGCCATAGATCTTGAGAAGCCTCCTTTGCAATGTTGAGGCTGTCTGTATAACTTTTCACATGAGTTTTGTACAACATGCCACAACATGTCCTTGAGCAATTGTCAGAATGGCCTTTGAMAATTTCCATGTGCCTGTGCTGAAATGGTTATCATACCCTTGTTTGTCAAAGGGTACCGCTGGCAGCAAATTGATCCAGCACATGTCTGACATCCTTCAAAGCAATTGTACTCCTCGCATTTGTCCTTATCTGGACATCACCAATTCCGACTATTTCAGAGGAACTGGAATTACCCATCTTCGCTGCTCCAAAGTCCCCAGCTTTGTATGTTCTGAAGTAGTCCTTGTGGGGAGTTACATAATAGGAAGTTGTAGTATCTAAAACCCATTCCGTGTGTTCTCTTGAGACGTGAAGGCAGGTCTTATCATGGGTAGTAGAGTATGCTACATCTCTTGATACGGTGATTAGCWCTTTTCCACCTTATTTTTYAGATGAGAACTTTTCTGGCCTTGCTTCTCTAGCCATTTGTAGCAATTCTTCTTCATATGACCCTCTATACCACAATGATTGCAGGTATAAGACGGTTTCCCACATCCGAGGATCTTCTCTCTCGACTTTTATCTCTGCTTCTCCATTTTCCTCTACCATTTCTTTGTTTTTCTTGTGATCTTCCTTGATTTTCCATCACAAGGGCATGAGTCTGATCTATACTCATGTCTTTCCTTCTTGCCTCTTCTTGAATAGTGCATCATTGACTACGGACATTATAAGTTTGTCACCAGGGGCTGAGTTGCTAAGAGTCACAACAAGTGTTTCCCAACTATCAAGAAGGGAACCTAGAAGTAGTAGGGACTAAATTTCATCTCCAAGTGGCATTTCAACAGATGATAATTGGTTTACAAGGCTCTGGAACTCACTGGTATGCTCGGCATCGGAAGTTCCACTTCTTAGCTTCATATTGACAAGGCACCTCATCAATAGGGCTTTGCTCCGAGYGATCTTGGCTTGGGACATATCCTCYAGCTTCTTTTAGAAGGYATTTCTTRCGCAACATGGTGGAAGACACTAWGGTCAATCCATTGTYGAATTTGACCAAGAGTTTTTCTATTCATTTTCTTCCACTCCATTGACTTGGAGGGATCCGAATTAACRTCCATTAGCTCTRTTGGATCAAATAGATCTTTRCAGCTGAGAAAATCTTCCATTTGAGGTTTCAATAGTGTGTAATTGGTAGCCGTGAGCATAATCATAGCTCCTAAAGATGAAGTTGACTCGTCAGTGGTCATTTTCACATCTGGTTACATGGCAAATGACGTGGTGTGACATGGAGCTAACTGATGGTTGAGTTAGTGTTGCCGAACTTGTTGACATGGTGACATGTAGCAGGGCAGAGCAGAGGTGATGGTGACATGGGTCGTCTTCCTCCTTCAGCCAGCGTGTGAAGTGCATGGTTGAGTATAATCAGTCGCCGACGCGTAGTAGCACGTGCGGTAGTGTCCAGTGGCTGATTGATCATCGAAAAATATTAGAATTCTCCCTTGTCAAGACAAACACGATAGGATGCTCAGAATTGGATTTAGAGGAAAACTTAAAAACATGATTTTTCAAAAAGTAGGAGTTTTTCTAAAAACAAATCTGAAAAAATATGGAAAGCTCTACCTCGCTCTGATACTACTTGTTGGGGAATCACATGATCATTTATGAGCTAATACTGAGCGAAAATACTTCTATTACTTTCAAGAATAAAAAGAAGAGACTTTACAAGCTCTAACTAAAAACTCTCAAAACACCTCACAATCTCTCTGGATTGTTTTATCCTCTACTTGGGATATTACAAAGCTTTCTTGATTGTATTTCTAATGATAGAGAAGGGCCTCTATTTATAGGATCAGACTTAGTGTGAACAAAACTTCATATGTGATGTAGGATCCATGCTTCATGGGCCGAGAAAGCAAATGTAGGTTGAGAATTCAAAATTGAATTCTTCATTAAATGTGTGTGTTAAGTGTGCTAATGGATGCCGTGMTAGTAAGGAATATGTTGTTGAGCACTATTTCTCCCCTATGAACCTGAAACGGCACTCTTAGTTTTAGTTTCTACCTCGCACTCTACAWTGTCCTCCTTATCTCACGCTGTAGTGATTCAATAACRTACATCAAATCTTCATTGACCTGCCACAAAAGTATTCTCGATGAGTTSATTTGATTGTAGAGACATCTAAAAATACCATAAATCACCTAAGTAATTAGAGCACCACATCAGAACCAAAAWGGAAATCTTGTATAACTTGTGGATTCCAAAGAAATYAGATATGTCATGTTTACAAGAAGGACACTTCATAATATTCTTATGTACATATAAAGCCCTTCTGCCCTTGCATGTCCTCTATCTTATGAAGGAATGACCTTCCAAGCACTTCTTGCAAACATTGTGAGCACATGGCGTAGTAGGCAGGACCAACACTTTTCGACATATGGGGCAGTTCAATTCTGCATAGTTTAGTAATTGAAAAACACAATTGCTGTTTCTCTAACCACCCAGATGTACCTTAAAAGGAATTTAAATAGGAAATTATACATTTCAAAATCCTTTCTTTCACAGATAATTTTTTCTGATGTTTCACTTTCCTGAAACCCTTGAACTCTACTTTCTCGTGAAGGTTTTCTCCATAACCACATGATAAAAATTGAAGTGTCTAAATAACCCAAAAGATCAATCATACATACTCTTTAAGTATTGCAAATGTAATGGCAAAGATGAAAGTGTTGATTTCTATTTCAATTAACAAGCTTATTCAATGATCTTAATATACTGATAAACAATAAGAAATTAAGATAGCAATATAAACAGGATTTGAAAGTGTGAATGCCTACATCAATGGAATCAAGTTCAGGCATAAAAACTAATTCACCATATAAATGTAGTACAAGAGTCTTATATATAAATCATTCAAATAGAAACTCCCTTCTAGTTGAATCTTGTATGTACTGCATGAGTCTATGAATGTTGTTGATGTTAATGGTCAAACAACCTTTCGTTCCTTCTTGATGTAAATTCTTTCTGTAAGCCTATTGAGTCTGCTCAATGGAGCTTGAATCTTCAATCAATGGTTGAATCAACAACAAGGTACAAACCAAGCATAAATAGGGATGAATATTGAGAGAAGATTACTCAATAATTCTCCAATAAAACACATCTATCTATATAGCATTTTCTAACATTTTACTCTATATTTTCGCTACAAAACCTTCATGCAATAGCCAATAATATATTATATAATATTTAGATTTTAGGTAAGTTAGATAAAGATAAGACTACCCAAGGTACAGATTACAAAGGAATTAAAACTTTCATATAAGAATAACACAGAGTCCTTTATTCAAAAATTAAACTTGTATTCTTATCTATCTATTTCAAACTACTCCAAATAGATTAATAGTATACCTGTAAATATATCCTATGAAGCATATACGAAARACAAACTTACATGATACATTAAGGTATGAATGTGGGCAAAATGAGAACCATTGTGAACACACTAATACATTTTGTTCAATTCATATAAATCTAAAACCTTATGTTCTTAAAATGTCTCCTTTTTTATTTTCATATGAACACAACCACACAATCACTATATTTATCACGCCTACTAGTATACATAGTAGTCCAAAAGAAAAATGAACATAGTTGAAAAGTATCAACAAATAATCATATCATTTACATCAAGTAAGCCCTCATAGAACCTACTATATTGCCGCAATCAAACAAATCAAGTTTTAATATCAGTCAAGCAACATGAACTATGACAATGACTAANACAAACTTACATGATACATTAAGGTATGAATGTGGGCAAAATGAGAACCATTGTGAACACACTAATACATTTTGTTCAATTCATATAAATCTAAAACCTTATGTTCTTAAAATGTCTCCTTTTTTATTTTCATATGAACACAACCACACAATCACTATATTTATCACGCCTACTAGTATACATAGTAGTCCAAAAGAAAAATGAACATAGTTGAAAAGTATCAACAAATAATCATATCATTTACATCAAGTAAGCCCTCATAGAACCTACTATATTGCCGCAATCAAACAAATCAAGTTTTAATATCAGTCAAGCAACATGAACTATGACAATGACTAAAAACTAACCAACAATCTACTAGTAACCAGCAATTTACTAGTAACCTACAAAAAGCCATTGATATATATACCATCAAYCAACAAAATCTATAAATATATCATCTAGCAAGTAACTTGCACATCTATCTCACTATATAATRTAGCATGTACTACTCCYCCTCTATGATTTAAATGAATAACCAAAAGGAATCAATGCTCGTTTCAACACAAGGATCCAACATACATCCAAACAAGTATCATAGTGCTCATTCYGTATTTTTTTTAGAAAGCAAATACAAAGTATCAAATGAGCAATTTAAATGTCACAAGYAAGAACCACAACACATAATKGTAAGAAMACAGTTTAATGGTAATTGTTCATTTACTAAACCATSCAGCAGTTTACCAATAATGATGCAAAAAATCAACATTCATTAAAGACACAAATAACCTGCAGAATAAACTTCCATCACGTACTATTGTCAGCAAAACAAACWATCATCTACCATAAATGCCGATATAAAAATATAAGAAAAATAAACCATCTACTAGAACTAACATTTATGAATCAGTTACTAAACCATGAATAACCTGCAACACACACAGATTTTGAGAAATTGCAATATATTACTCCCCCTCTGTGTTCACATGAAACACAAAAATAAATCACATC
>MEJB01000043.1:1682179-1693346 GCA_001752375.1 Rhazya stricta
CAAAAGTTTCAAAATCTTCAAAAAATTCTAAAGGAGGATAGATGTTAAAGGAGTAAGACATATATACACGTTATATTCTAATTAATAAATATAAATGTATAAAAAAATTACAGTAGAAAAATATATTAAAAGAAAATAGATGGACTTTATTATCTGAGACTATCAAGTTTATAAAAGAATAGAAATGAAAGCAAAAGATAGATTGATAATTGGATTTTTAAAGAGAAAATTTTAATATAAAACATGACAGCAAAGTCAAAATAGCTCTTCATTTTTTATRGAYATGAGAATGACAGCTACCAACAAATCTACAACCGTATCAAGAAATGTAAATAGCTGTAATCCCAATGAAGCATTCCTACAGTTTCCCTTTTTAAAAAACAAGAATGGACTTCCAAAACCCTACAAAAATAAATAAGTAAAAAGTGAGTAAAAGGAAATCCTTTAAAAGATATGATGTGATGAAACATGACATGTACTTTTACGTATAATATAAAATATTTTTTACAGTGATTAAAATATTTCTATATAAAAAATATTTTATTCATATTTTTCTAAAAACTTCTCTCTTTTCTCTTTAAAGATATGATGTGATGAAACATGATATGTACTTCTATACATTTCTTCAAAAAAAAAACGAAATATAAACCAAGTTATTAAAAAAAAAAAAAACAACGTTTGAAGAACATTTCTAGTTTTATGATTGCAAAGTTGTCTAGTGGATAATTCAATACTTAATTTTTTTTCATAATTAAAGAATATTCCTCTATATGCAAATCACGTCTTAACTTTTAATTTAAATATAAATAATGAAAACAATCAACAAGGGTGAGAAGAATTAGAAAAGTAACCAATTACTCATTTACCTACGAAATTTATTATTTAGYTAACTATGAAATCCTAAATAGATAGTTAGTGTTGTTAGGAAAAGACACAAAAATAATAGAAACAAATATATGACTCGAACATTTATTTAAGTGTTAACGCATACTGACAGATTAAGTGAGGATGTTATCAGCTTACTAGCTATTGGATCGATTGAGGAAATTGTCAGCTGACTGACCATGGGATCAGTTGAGAATACTGTTAACTAACCTACTAAGGTAACAACAAGCTTCTAATTTAATACACAAAACAAGTTGTCACCGAATCTATAAGCTTTTTCTTTAAAGATGGTTTTTGAAGTACTCCAAAAAGCCTCCAATTAGGTTGCGAAGCAAGGGTTTTATAGAGAAAAATAGTAGGAATGTGTTTTGGCGGACAGTTCCAGCATCTAAGTACAAGTATAAATACCCTTAATCCTATCAAAATCAAGGCAGAATTATATGAAACTGTATAAAGCAATAATAAAGCTGTAAAAAGGTTATAAAAAAAGTTGTAAACAAGCTATTGAATAAGATATATGAGTATTTAGAAGGATAATTTTGATGTTAGTTTAAAAATGCTTTTCTTTATCTCATTCTTCCCTATTTGTACATATTCAAATCCTTTAGAATGTTCTACCGCTTATTCCCCTWAGATGATGTTCCTAAAAGACATAGGGTTGACTAGGTCAAATTTAGTCTTAGTCTTTTAACCAGCCTAAGCTGATAGCAGCATGTTTTAGTTGATAGAGCAATAATTGATAGTAATCCAACCTGCAGTCAGCTGAACTTTGGTGCCAATATAACTTCAAATACTTTGATTGATCGGCTGTCTAAATTAATCTCTTAAGAGAAAAAATAGACATGAAATTCGATTGTAACTCATCGGCCAGCGCTCAGCTAATCACTTTGATCCTCAGCTGATGAAGCACTATATTTTTCTCTTTTTGGCTACTTATATAATTGGCTGACCTCCCAAAGCTGGAAGAATATTGTGGCTTATTATCGGCTAATTACATTTTTCACCATTCTGATCAATCGAAACCTAGCAATAGCATATGTAGTCCTTCTTTCTGCATTGTCTGATCAACAAATCATTTGTTGATGAAACTCTTATTCCTTTTTTTGTCTATTATCTCTGTGGTCGACTGAGAATCTRTGGACTAAAGTGTCTGTAATGCCATCAACTACATAAGTATTTTAGCCATTTTGGACGGCTAAAATCAGATGTCAACAGTAGAAAACCTTATAATTGAGAGAAAATATTTAAGGGTAGAAGTCACAAACACCTCTTTTAACTCATGGCCTCGTAATTCTTRTGACTCGCCATATTCCTGTAATATATTATAGTAGAGAAKTATGTGACGAAAAATTAAAAAATAAAATCATACATAGTTCTAATTAAGAAATAAATTATCTAATCCTAATTAAAAATAATAAATCATAATAGCTATTCAACKAGATTCTTATCTATCTGGTCAATTTCTTCCCTACGCTTCCAGAGCTACTTTTAGATAAAGTTTTAATTTTTCTTGAAAGCAATTAAAAGCGCTTTCTTGTAAGAATGCTTAAAGAATGCTTTTGACTCCAAAAGCTACTGTAACGATTGGTAAAAGCAATCCCAATCATACACTAAGACGGACTCTAGTCACAAAATCTTACCTCATGTTCAAGTTCTCGTCTCARATGTACATAACCATCYACTGTTGAAGATAAGGAAATCCATTGAATAAAGTATATATCACATTTAATGCAAAATTTATTTWCGGGCACATTTAGTTAATGTTTCCAAAATTTCCACTTGTCATTTTGTGGACCAAGTAAAGAGAAACCTGCAAAACAATARTTATTGCAAGACCGTTAGTACTATAGTCATGTGAATCATGTCATATGTGGTCAGGCCTGAATTATCAACTTCAGAACAACCTCATAGTGCAAGAAATACAATGAAGTTAAAAATAAAAATAAMATATTATTTACTTAGGCCTACGCTATCTTTTTTGGTAAATAATTCAAAACTTAAAAATGAACAAATTGAGTGTTTATTAAATTAAATCTCTTTTATCATATCATTTTGAATGTTTTGTATTGTAATTGTCTTTTAAATAATGAATCATGTGTTGTGAGGAAAAAATAATTGATGACAAGAAATATTCAAACAATAAGATCAAAGTAAAAATGAATTAGAACGCAAGAAGATCATATTTTCGACAGTGGTGATGTTGATAGTGTTGATGATTTGTATGAGTCATCTGGTACAAAATTTCCACTTATGTCGTGGACCAAAAAAATAGAAAATTTAACATTTGGAAAATTAAGAATCATGTGATGTGTGGTTGTTATGATGTTATCCTAACAAAAAACCCTCGGACAGGAAAGAGAAAGATCTTTAGCTAGTAAAATACTCGTGCCTTTATTATATTTTATCATTATTATTATTTGATAAAATGTAAATTGAATAAAATATTTATCTGATTAATGAGTTGTTTTAACAGCACAATAGAAGTAATTACATAATGCAGTGGTGATCTTTTTCTTTTTCTTTTTTTGCGCTAAAATGGCTAATTTACCATCTGCATTGGTGTCCCAGAAAGCAATCCCAATCAACTGTGGGACGTATTCACTAGTCTCCTTTACATACAATGTATATAATATGGACCAGAAAAAGTAAATTAAGTAAAATGTATATAATGGTTATARTGTCGACATATATGTAGACATTACCAAAAAACCAAAGGGCATACACACATAAATTTGGGTGTAATGTGGTAAAAATTAAACCCTTCATAAAATTAAAAGGCATATCTAATTTTTGAATTCATATAAATTTTTAAAAAAATAGACTTTTCTAAAATTCCATCTAAACTATTCAAATAGAATATATCAATTGAAGTGCAATGTGGTCAAACAGATTTTTCGTAAAATTAAATGGCATATTTAATTTTTAGAATCGCAATAAAATCAAAAGGCATATTAGCCAATGTGGGTGCAAATTTGGCTAATTTTTGCAGATGTGCTAATGATTTAATTTTGGATAACTCATTCTAATTATAATGTAATTAACTTTTAAATAATTGTGAAGTTAAATTATGTGTGTATTTTGAAAATGATAAAAAAATCTTAAATTAATCTAATAAGGAATATGAATGRCAACTTTGTTTCACAAAGTTTTGCACCCCATAGAAAGGTTGACCATCCGCATACATGGCTAGGGCTTTTATAAAATCTCTTTTTCTACACATTTGGAGTTTAAGCAATAGATTTCATATGAATCCCTTCAATGAAAGTTATTTTCTACATTAAAGCTCTTCATTTCTTCTAGTTTTTGATACCATGAAAATTCATTGGTCTGATCATGTTCGTTATGAGGAATTTATACTCCCATGTTCTGCAACTTCATTGCCATACAGACAATGGCGGTGAAAATATCACCGCTAATCTATGGTTTGCAGTTCAATGTGAAAGGGTGGGCTTCATTTTTTTCCCAAATATGCTCTGTTTTGCTGTGCTACTCCCTCTCTTCAGATAAATTAAGGCATGAGACTATAATTTATTTTGAGTGATGATATTTCACTGGTAATGCTATAGAATATTTTTCACTTGCTTAAGAGGACCTTTTACTTRGATATATAGCCTTGGGCAGTGGAATGTGAGGATGAGTTCAACAAAGAGAGAACATCGAGCCTTTTATCCTCCGGCCCAAAATGGTGAAGATGACGTGGAAGTTGAAGATGAAGAGGCAGAGCAAGCGGAAGAGGTAAAGGAAACTAAYTAATAGGCAGAGGTAGCTGACAATGAGAAAGCTGAAGAGCCACTACTTRAGTACGAGCATGAGATGGACTATCATTATTTTCACCAAAGAGAATCTAAAATAAAGAAAGACCTGATTATGWTGMGATGTTCTATATATTTGATGAAGAACATGTTGATGAAGCTTTTGAAAGGCTCCAATGGCTTGGATTTTGAATTTTAGATATTTCTAAACTCATTTTGGAGATTTTCAGAAGCTGAAATGTTCTCATTTTATAGAACTTTAGAAATGTAGTTGTTTGATGCTACCTTATGTTTTAATGTAGCTATTTGAATGTCAAATGGAAYGAATTTTAAGTTAATGAATTTTTAATGTTACATTACCAATTTTGATTCTTATGATTTTGCTAAAATCTATTTATTACATACTAAACATCCATAGAAGCCTAGTTGTGTATAAGTGGAAACGACATATTAAGAATTGCAATTAYAGTTGAYTATGTCTTACTTAAATGAAAATTGCATAWGAAATACAATATGTAGCGTATTAATATTTTTTATTTTTCAAGAAAATTGAATTTAATTCATAACCTATCAAATTCCCRAAACCCTTCAATTCCATATCATTAACCTRTCAATTTTATGTCCATCATAAAGCTGAACAAGCTTTTTATCTTCCCCCAATTTTCGGTTAGGTAAAATTAGAGGGAGGAATAAGATTTGCAAATCTTCCTCAATTCTCCATGAATGGATAAAATTTGGATATAAGAAGATAATAGAATCAACAATAAGTATTTAAAGGGACTAACAAGATTTAATGGGTTTGCATCCGTTTCTTCTTCAGACGTTAAGTTTTCTTGTCCATGTGCTAAGTTTGCTAATAGAGGTTGTGTTAGTAAGAATATGTTGTTGACCATCTTCTAGAACATGATTTTTTTTAACTATTTATACATATTGGTATTGCCATGGTGAGAGATCTTCAACGGATCCAGTTTATTTTGGTTTGGAGCTAATATAGTCGAATATGGAAGTTTTTTATGGTGCGAGGTGAATCAAAACATTAGACAATTTATACATGACATCTCATCTAACCATGACCATTTAGGGGAAGGAGATAATCATATAGATCATGTTGGTGAACATGTTAATGATGCAACAAGATTTTATCTGATATTAAAATAAACAAAGGAACCATTATTTGATGGATGCAGGAAACACACAAACTGTCTTTCATTCTAGATTTAGTACAYAAGAAATGTATGAATAGATAGACTAACAAAGCTTTGAAGGATTTGTTGTGTACACTTACAAAAACATTATCAGGAGGGGAATAGTTACCTAGTTCATCATATGAAGTTGAAAATCTTATTGATGACCTTGGACACAGTTATGAGAAAATTCATGCTTGTCCGAATAATTGCATTTTTATTTTGACACGACAGTGGCAGTTATTCTTATTGCTTTGCTTGTGGTGCGTCAAGATGGACTAAAGATGGAGACTCAAGTGATGCTGGTCCATTTACAAGGACMAAAAAAAGAAAAACAGTGAAGTGGAGAAAGGTTTATTTTGGTTTTCTTTAAAGTCAAGACTCCAGAGGTATTTATATGTTCCAAGACGGCCTCTTTAAACGATGACATTATGATGAAAGAATCGATAGTACTATATTGAGGCATCCAGTTGATGCTCATTTGTGAAAATATTTTAATACTATGCAAAACACAAATTTCTCACAAGATACATGTAATGTGAGAATTGGATTAGCGAGCAGTAGATCTAATCCATTTTAAAGTATTTAMTGTAAATCATAGCACTTGGCCTKTGATTTTATACCCGTACCATGTTCATACTATCATTACTCATACTAGGAGGTCCAAACCCCRTCAAATAAAATTGATATATTTCTGCAACATTTATTTGATGAGTTTATTGACCTGAGGGATAATTGTTGCATTAYTTATGATGCTTATTCAAATACTACTTTYCGTATGAGGGATRCAGTATTTGGACTATTAACRACTTSCTGGCACACAACATGCTTTATGGTTGGAACATCAACAAATAAGTTCGCTTGTCTGTGTTGTAGTTCTTATAAATATTCATAAAGGTTAAATCATGATCGAAAATACTGTTTCTTCGGATAATATAGATTTCTATGGTCCAAACATCCGCATAGGGGTTGATAGACAAAATTTCAATGAAAAAAATAGAGTGGAGAGAAGCACTAGCTACGGTCAATAGGAATGATGCATTAGCTCAATTAAGTGGTGAACAAAGAGTATGTGACAAGGACAGTAAAAATGTTCCTGCAACTGAAGGATGGAGTAAAAGGAGTATATTCTAATCTTTATCATATTGGAGAACAAATTTGATTCGGCACAATCTTGATGTAATGCATATTGAGAAAAATATGTGGCAATATTTTAGTTACATTGATGAATTTTGAGAGGAATGAGAATACGGTCTCTAATTGTGTTTTGACTTACAAAGTTTTAAACCRTGAAAGATTAACTTCGGGGATTGTGTTTCTCTTTAACATTTAGCTTGCTCTAAATAGCTAGAGGAAGCTACCATATGGTTGCATATTGACCAAGATATTTGAGCACTTTGAAGTTGATTTAAATGATGAGTCATGTGTTGYGAGGAAAGAACACTTGAGGACAAGAAATATTCAAGCAATAAGCTCAAAGTAAAAACAGATTAGAGTGCAAGAAGATCATATTTTTGACAGTGATGATATTGATAGTGTTGATGAGTCATYTGGTACAAAATTTATAGGTTTACTTTTCGAACTTGAGGCTATTGAAGTTGATGGAATGATATTATTTGAGGTAAGAATGGGTGAGCCCACATTTAATTAATGATTGAAAATTTTCACTTATGTTGTGGACCAAAAAAATAGAAAATTCAACATTTGGAAAATTGAGAATCATGTGATGTGTGGTAAGGCCTCTATCATTTCTAAGCTCTAGAAGAAAGAAATCTATTTTTCAAGAAAAATTTTGTTTTCTATTTTCCAAAGAAAGATTTGGTTGTTATGATGCTATCCTAACAAAAGGCCCTCGAACAGGAAAGAGAAAGATCTTTAGGAAGTAAGGTACTCATGCCTTTATTATATTTTATCATTATTATTATTTGATAAAATGTAAATTGAATAAAAAATTTATCTGATTAATGAGTTTTTACATCGTAAATTCTGAAATTAAAAAAATTTAAAATGAAAGTTCTGACAGCACTATAGATTTTAAAAAGCTAATATAAATTAAATATAATGCAGTGGTGATCTTTTTGTTAATTTTTTTCTTACCCTYTGTATTGGTGTCTAGGAAATGAATCCTAATCAACGGTGGACGTATTCATTAGTCATCCATATAAGGGTCCAAACCTAGATTAAGTTTACACCAACCTTATTTCGAATTAACAATTTTTTTTTGCAGCGTTTGGTTTCTTGATTGCAGAGAATAGATGGGTCTCAAGGGGAAGATGATTGGTCAAACAGAGATTAAGGCTGGTAGAGATGTCTTCCATGATATCATTAAACTGAGACCTCATGAACTTTCCAAAAAGACTCCTGATAAAATGCAAGGTTTCACTCTTCTTGAAGGTGGACTGGGAAAAGTTGGATYGAAGATCTTTTGGCTTTATTACCATGGTAAACTTCATCCTTTGCTTGCATGGTGAAAAAGATGAGCATATTCGTCTTCTAATTTAGTCGTTTCTGGATCACCGAAAAATCATATAAGTAGTTTCTTTAAAACTTGTCTATTGAACTGTGGCACATAGTCATAGAAAATGATGTATCGAGTTCAAATTCATCCACTATTTCATAATTGTAGTTCATCCATGGAGGATGTGAATTCAACCCTCACATGTGTTGTAACATCCTGAAGTAGATTATCTACTATTAATATCTCTAATCTGTATTTGTATAGCCTTACAAGACTGGATCAGCTTCCCATAGCAAAGACATAATGTTATGATACCCTTCAAGTACCTGAGAATCCATTTGATTGCCTCCTAATGCTCCTTTTCGGGGTCAGAGAGAAAATGACTCATTATACCCACTACATGAGCAATATCTGGCCTTGTGCACATCATTGCGTACATCAGACTTCCAATTGCTGAAGAATAGGGCATTGCTAACATCTTCCCAATCTCTTCCTTGGATGTGGSACATGTTCTTTTTCTCAACTTGAAATGATTCACAAGTGGAACACTAACTRGTTTGGCATCATTCATGTTGAATCTCTCATGTACYCGTTCAGTGTACTTCTCTTGGGATAGCCATAACCTCCGGTTCTTCTTGTCTCAAATTATCTGTACTCCAACAATCTATTGAGCTGGTCCTAAGTCTTTCATATCAAAAAACTTGGATAGTTCTTTCTTTAGTTGGTTGATCTTCATTTACATCTTTTCCAACGTTCAACATGTCGTCTACGTATAGTAGAAGAGCAATGAAGCTACTGTCTARAAGCCTTTTGATGTAGACACACTCATCTGTAGTAGTCTTCTTGTAGCCTTGACTCTTCGTGCATGAGTCAAACTTTTCATTCCACTGCTTTGGTGCCTGCTTCATACCATACAAKCTTTTAGATAGCTTGCACATGAGGTTATCACTTGAAACCTCAAAGYCTTCTGGCTGCTGCATGTAGATTTCTTCTTYCAAATCTCCATGAAAAAATTTTATCTTCACATCCATCTGCTCAAGCTTTAAGTTCATACTTGCTGCCAAGCCAAGTGACTCGAATTGAAGTCATCTTAACATTCTCGTCAAAGTCAATTCCTTTCTTCTGCTGCAATGCTTTAACTACTAATCGAGCTTTGTGTTTCACCACTTGTCCGCTTGCATCCTTCTTTAACTTGAAACACCCATTTGTTTCCTAGTGCCTTCTTCCCATTAAGAAGTTCTACGATCTCATAAGTTTRATTTTTCTTCAGAGATTCTAATTCATCCTGCATTGCTAAAGCCATTTTCCTTTATCTTTATGAAGATATATCTTCTTGAAAACTTTCTGGTTCTCCAACTTCAGTAAGCAAAAGTTATTCGAATGATAAGTACCTTTTTCATGCTATATGATCTCGTTTAGATCTACGAACAACTGGAACCATCTGAAAAGAACTACCATCATCTGTGTCTGGTGATAGTTCTTGAGAAATGGGTTGTGGCTCCGCTTACTCTGCACTCTCTTTTGTCTCSTCATCTTCTTCTGCTTCTTAATTTTTTTCAGGCACTGCAACATTGTTTCTCAAGAACAATTCTGGTACTGCATCTGAAACTTAAGCATCTTCATTTGACTTTTGAGATATTGTGGGTTTTTCTCCTTTGGATTCGATAACCTGTATCCAAATTCTTCATTTCCATAGCTAATGAAAATGCATGGAGTAATCCTGTCATCAAGCTTTTGTTGAGTTCTTTGGATACATGCGCATATGTTGAACAACCAAATACTCTAAGATGTGAGTATGTAGGATCCTTACCCATCCAAAACCTCTCCAAACTTCAAAATTGAGTGGTACTGAAGGTGATTAGTTGATCAGCTAACAAGTGGTACTAATTGCTTCTCCACAAAATGGCTTGGAAGTTTAGCCATATTGAGCATGCACTGGACACATTCCATGATAGTTCGTTTCATTCTTTCAACAACGCCATTGTACTGAGGAGTGCATGGTATTGACTTCTCATGTCGAATGCCATATGCTTGACAATATGCATTGAACTCCTTGAAAGTATATTCGCCTCTATTATCAGATCACAGACACTCCATTCCACCATGACGTGAAATGTCTTGAGTACTTGAACACCTAGTTCTTCGTCTTTAGGAAATACACCCACACTTTTTGAGAAGCATCATCGATGAAAGTCAGAAAATATCTACTTCCGCCTAGTGATTTAACCTCTGTGGCACCGCAAACATCACAGTGTACCAAACTTAACAACTTTGATCTTTTCGTTGAAGAGAAATTAAATGAGACTCTATGCTGCTTATCGAATAGACAATGATTGCACGGATCCAGTGCAACGTTCTTGTCAATGTTTATAAGTTTCTTCTTTATCAGGGTAGTCAAACCCTTTTCACTCATGTGGCCAAGTCTCTGGTGCCATAGATCTTGAGAAGCCTCCTTTGCAATGTTGAGGCTGTCTATGTAAATTTTCACATGCATTTTGTACAATGTGCCACAACATGTCCTCGAGCAATTGTCACAATGGCCTTTAACAGTTTTCACGTGCCTGTGCTGAAATGGTTATCATACCCTTGTTTGTCAAAGGATATCGCCGGCAGCAAATTGAGCCCATGATTCGGCACATGTCTAACGTCCTTCAAAGTAATTGTGCTCCCCCGCACTTGTCTTTACCTGGACATCACCAATTTCGGTGTTTCAGAGGAACTGGAATTACCCATCTTCACTGTTCCAAAGTCCCCAGCTTTGTATGTTCTGAAGTAGTCCTTGTGGGGAGTTACGTGATAGGAAGCTATAGTATCTAACACCCATTCCGTGTCTTCTCTTGAGACGTGAAGGCATGTTTTATCATGGGTAGTAGAGTATGCTACATCTC
>MEJB01000043.1:1703580-1717034 GCA_001752375.1 Rhazya stricta
ATTGGTTTTTTGGATTAACATATGAATATTTGAATTATAGATTAATTCAAATATTTTCTTTTTAGGTAAAGATTTTTCGCATCTTCTAAAAGATTTGATCATAGATTTAAATATTTTCTAAAATCTTTTGAAGTTTTAATTATAGACTTTATCTTGTTTCTTATTGGTGGCAAGATATAAGATTTTCCACAATCCTTTAAAAGATTTCATTACAACCTTATCTTGTTTCTTATCGATTGCAAGATGTAAGATCTTCTACAACTCGTTAAGAATTCGATTAGGGATTTATTGTGATCTTATTTCTTCTATATAAGTAGACTAATTAGTCTAGAATAGTTAATAAATATAGAGAGTAATATGCGTGTGAGGTTAAACTGAGATACTATGGTTTTGTTCATGAGCATATGATTAATATTTATTGGATGCTTTTATGTTGGAATTTATTCCAACCGTTGATTCAACCTGTCATCAAGAAGTCCTTCCATTCTGAGAAGATTCGATAAGTTTGCTGAAAGAATTTCCAGCAACAAGAACAAGACTTTGTTCAATCTGCAAATGTCAATAGACAATTCAGAGAATCCATCAACGGCTATAAGATTCAACATAAGAAAAGTCTTTTATTATGTTTCAAAAGCTTTATATTATTGAATGATTGATGTGCAAGTCCCTTGAACTCATTGACTTAGTGGAATTGCGTTTGACACCTAGACATGGTCCCATGGATTTAGGCATTTATGCCGAACCATGTTAAATCTCGTGTTCACTATTTTTAGTCTATTTTGATTTAATTATATTCAGTCTTGATTATAAAGTAATCTAGGAAAAAGAAGTCGTAATCAACATTCACAATATACATGTATTATTAGATAGTGATATCTACATAAAAATCCATGACATAATTTTTCATAAACAATTCTCATAAAAAACATTCCATCAAATTGAAAAAAAATCTTTGTATGAATTAAAACAATCTATCCATATATGATTTAATCGTCTTAGCAAATATCTGTTCAATGAGGAATACAAAAATAAAGAAAATATATATTGCGTTCGCTATTATTGTAGTTTATGTCTATTTAAATTTAGCTGAAACTCTTGAAGAGCTCAACAAAGTTGCTGATAATATGAAAGATGGATTTGAGATTAAAGATTTAGGAAAGATAAAAGTTTATCTTGGTTTTCAAGTTGAACATTTATGGAAGTATTATTTGTTCATCAATTCAAGCCTAGAGAAAAAGTATAAAACAATTTATATGGATAATGCACATCCATTGGCATTACTTATGGTCGTTTCATCACTTAAAGTTGATAATGATCATTTTTGTCCACTTGAACATGGGGAAAAGATTTAGWGCTAAAGTACCATACCCTTAATGCAATGGATGCATTAATGTTTCTTGCAAATTGCATTTGACTTGAAATACCTTTTTATATACATCTCCTTGCAAGATATAGTTCTTCAAGGATTGCTATATCCTAGAGATATATTAAGAAAATCAAAAGAGTTACATGCTTAAATCATTCAAAAATTATCGCAATTCATGAGTTTGTGTTATGCAATAGACGAGCTCTAGAAAACTGATSACATCGATGTTCAACAGATTTGCTCAAGTGGTAATGTGTATGACTTATTTAYCAAAGCATTACAACCATCTATATTCCATAATATGTTGACTCAAAGACATTTAGTGATCATTTATATYAGGAGGTGTAGTTTTATTATTTTTCCTTCATTCAAGGTTCCTCCTACCGAATTTTGAAGGTTGCATTTTCCAGCACTGCTAGAAATTGACCATAAGTAGATCCCTCTCCTTTTGAAGTGGAAGGAAGAGCTTTATATATATGGTAAACAGAACAATGAAGATTAGCTATTTGTTTAAATAAAAAAGGCTATCTCATGCCAAGAAAGCTCTTAGTGGAGATTGTTGAGAATAAACGTGGAATCTATATTTGTTAGACAATAAAAATAAATCTTGAAGCTTGGGTAACTTCAACTAATATTTGCATTTAGAAGGTTTTGTAGTTGGAACATTGGAATGCATAAAATATAATTGCAAACTCTTAGTCATTTATATGGAAGCTACAATTCAAAATCTAAAAGCTTTCTAAAAGCARATTCTTTTCTATTTTACAGGTATTAATTGGACCAAAACCTTCTACTTTACTATTTTATGTACAATACTTTGCTTTTCAATTAGATTTTGTCCCACCGATTTTGAAAGTTTCATTTTTCAGCACTCATGGAACTTGAAGATAAGCAGATCCTTCTCCTTTGAAATGGAAGGAAGAGCTTTACATATATCGTAAACARAACTATGAAGATTAGCAATTCCTTTAAAAAAAAAAAAAAAAAGGCTATCTCATGGGCATAAAGCTCTTAGTAGAGATCGTTGAGAATAAACGTGGATTCCATTTTTGTTAGACATATAAATAAATCTGAAACCTTGGGTAACTTCAACTAATATTCGCATTCAGAATGTTTAGTAGTTGGAACACRTGGAATGCATGAAATATAATTGCAAACTCTTAGTCATTTAATTTCGTTAACCATAAAACATGGAAACTACRGTTCAAAATCTAAAGCACATTCTTTTCTACTTTACTATTTTATGTATAATAGTGTGCTTTTCAATTAGAAAGGTGGCTACCAAAGTTTGGTTAACTGCATACGCACAAGGGCCCATTATATTTTGTCCTCAGGATGCTTCATAGCTTAAAAGATGTTAAATGTCACCATATCATCATCAAACTCTAAAGTTAATGTCCCTTTATCAACATCTATTTTTGTCCTTGCAGTTTTCATGAAAGGCCTTCCTAACAAAATTAGAGATGATTTTTCTGCACAAGAATCAGCCATGTCAATAATATAGAAATCAACTAGGAATATTAATTCATTAACCTTAACCAAAACATCTTCAATCATGCCTTCGGGGTATGTATGGGACCTATCTGCTAATTGAATAATAACTCTTATTTCTTTTAGAGGTCCTAGTTTTAACTCTTTATAAACAGATAAAGGCACGACATTTATTGATGCTCCTAGATCTACCATAGCCTTCTCAATCCTTTTGTTACCAATGATACAAGGAATTGTAAACATGCCAGGATCTTTACATTTTTGTGCCAATTTCCTTTTGATAATGGCTGAGACATTCTCACCCACTAAGATTTTCTCATCCCTAAAATTCATCTTTTTTGTATAAAGCTCTTTTAAAAATTTAACATACCTGGGTACTTGTTTAATAGYATCAAGAAGAGGGAGATTAATTTCTACCTTTCAAAAAATTTCCAACATCTCCTTTGTTTCTTCTTCTTTCTTTGTCCTTGTCAATCTACCAAGAAAAGGAAGAGCTGTTAATACCTTAGGAGTGAAATTTTCTTTCTCAYTACTTACCTTTGAAGTTGCGACTTTTTCGRAGTTTATYTCAATTTTTTCTTAAGCCTCTTCAATTCGATCTTCCTTCAACTGTTTGCTGCTTCTAWRAATTATGGCACTCACATTTTCTCATGGACTTAGTTCCACTTGTGAAGGTAGTTTACCTTTGTTYATCTCCAATTTATTCATAGCYGTCGCCAACTGTGTCATCTGCGTGCCCAAATGATGAATGCTCATCTCAGTTTTCTGCTGAAAACTTTGATTTTCTTTCTGAACCCTTTGATTTTCTTGTTGGATCCTCTGATTTTCTTGCTGTAGAAATTCGGTAATATTAGCAATATCTTTAACAAGATTTTCCAAAGATGTACCTAAATTGTTGGTTGCTTGAGACAATCTCATTTGTGGTTATTGTTGAAAATTGGGTGCTTTGTTTGCATAGCTGAAACTTGGATGATCTCTCCATCATGGTTTTAGGAGTTAGAGAATGGGTCATATCACCTTTGTTGTTGCCTATAAGTATCTCTAGCTGCACTTACCTATTCAGTAGGTGTATCTTGAATAGCTGGACACATATCGGTAGTATGTCCCAAATTGGAACGTATTTTGCAAGATTTTACTTGTTGTATTTGTCACATCCCTAAAACCATTTTCTCAATCAAGGATGTTAGTGTATCAATGATCACATTAGAGCTATTTACCTTATTTACTTTCCTTGGCACATCTTGCCTTGTACTGAATTATGTTGAGCATTTGCAACCATGTCTCAATAAGAAGCTTAGCATCCTCAGGTGTCTTGTTCACCAAAGCACCTCCCCTGGCTGCATCAATCATATTCCTATCCATACACACTAGACCCTCATTGATATGTTGAATCAATAATTGCTCAGGAATCTAGTGATGAGGACAACTTGAACAAAGTTGTTTAAAACATTCTCAATATTCATACAAAATCTCCCCATTCATTTGCCTGATTCCACAAATTTTTTTCTTATATTTGCTGCCCTAGAAGCTGGAAAATATTTCTCTAAAAATTGTTTCCTTAATTCTTCCCAACCAAACCTGATGGTAAATAGKATAACCAATCCTTAGCTTTATCAGCTAAGGAGAATGGAAACAATAAAAGCCAAATCTGATCCTCTGTCATCCCTTGAGGGCGCATAGATGAACAAACAACATGAAATTCCTTCAAATGTTTGTGGGGATCTTCTCCTGAAAAACCATAAAATTTGGGAAGCAATTGTATTAATTTAGGTTTTATCTTGAAGTTATCTATTAAATCAAATAGATTTATATATAGAGGCTGTTGAATAACATTAGGATTAACTAACTCCCTTAAGGTTCTTGCTTTTTGAGCCATGTTGACTTCTTCTTGCTCGCTTATTGGCTTATCAAACTCAATTTCAAATTCAAACAAACCTGGCTCAGTYGGAATAGTAGATGATTTGGCTGATTCTCGCACTCCTTTCCTTAGTTTCTTTGTTGTCTTCTCAATTTCTGGGTCGTATACAAGATTACATGTACGAGAAAATCTAGGCATATACCATGGGATCAAATAAAATTAAAGAAAGAAAAAGAATGATTGCTTAAAACCATTTCCCAGCAATGATGCCAAAATTTGGTCCATCGTTAATTCACCAAAAGAAAATATATAAGCTTACAGTACGATGGCGAGCAAAGTCGTCTCCCACAGGGAATGGTGACTTAATTTCTTCTTCTTCAACTTTGGTCACAATGGTGGATCAACAATTAAATTTAAGAGATGAAACAATTAATCAAAAAAAGCTATTTTTAATAAGAAAACTTTCAATAGAAAAAGGTTCTGGTTAAGGGTATTAAATCTGCACTATTTCAAGCATTCGATCATTGATTCAATAATATACTCAATTTTCACAAATAAATTAGTTAWGGTTGTCAAAGAAAAGCTTTATACAACCAATCCCTCCTTAAGTGTTGACAATTAAAAGGAAAAGCCTTATTAATTATCTCGATAGACAACCTAGAGATAGCACATGAGATTTTGATGTGTCAACAACATTAAGAATGAGAGAGACCCAATTCTAATCAATAAATCTTAATAGTAGGTTTATTAAATTAGCCTGTTATTCCCCCTTGGCAAATCTCACTTTGATAGCAGGGGAGATAATACCAATTTGCCACTCTATTAAACCTCAACAAACAATTATGGATTTGCCAAGTTTAAATTGGCTAAAAGCTATTAGACTCAATAAAATATTTGCTCATAATATTCAATCAAGCTAATAACTATTACTAATAATTACGAAGAATAACTAATACTTGTTAATAGTTGAGTATATGAACATGTTTAGATCTCACAAATGGACTGAACTAGTGTTTCATTAATYCTTAACCATAATAGAAGAACTYAGAAACTAAACATTAGATAGAAAATAATAATATCTAAAGTGAATAATAGAGAATCAGATGTCCCTCTGTGTTTTCTATGCTCCTTTTATATAGACTATGAAGCCACATGACTAGGAAACAAAGGATTCCTAAATTATCTTATGTACCTAATTCAAATATCCAAATCTAATCAAATCAAATCTACTCTAATCAAATCACTGATTGACTACCTAATTCAAATATTCAAAACTATCCAAATCAAATCACTAATTGATTACCAAGGTYATACATCYCACAAAATCCTCCTTAAACAATTGGAGTTTCTAAAAAAATAGTCTTCCAATCTTCAAAAGAATCCTCCAAATTCGTCCATCCGCATGCCCACATGGCAGATTTGRTGTACTTATGGAATTTTGTTTCAAATCACCCTAATAATGCCTCTTTTTCTTCTGTTACCTCCATAGAGTCCTAAATGAATAAAATATCGATAAAACACATAATTAGTACAATAATTTTGTTACAAAGTCCATCAAATATCTATATATATTACATTAATTTGAACGCTATCATTTACCATCACCAAAACCAAAAATAACATGCATCAATTATGCCTGGACTATGTTAAGAAAACCAATTGCATTATGCATTTCATTTTGTTGCGGAGGATGGATTTTTTATTTCCTTGTTTAGAAGACTTCTTAAAATGATGAAGAAGAACTTGATGATCTTTAAGTATCTCCTTCATTCTTGATTTACTATGAACAACCCCAATTATGTACAAGAGATCTAAATATGTTATTTCAGAATAAAATACAAAATATTTGTTCATCTCTATGAATTGATACTCAATTAATATATTCATGTTCATGGTTTAGAAACTAAGGCTCGCACATACTATGYGAAATATAATTTAAATTSTTACYCATTCAAAATATATTATACTATTTCATTAGCAAAAATAGATCAATACAAGGATATTAYAGAGTAAAAACTAGAAAGTTTTTCAAAATAGTCTCCTTTCTTCATTATTTGTATTAATGGAACATAAACATTCTCTTTTTCACTGTTTTATATCTACCAAATATTTTACATTTCAGTTAATTCTATAAGAAAACATTACTTTTCGTTGAAGCAATACTTTTAATAGAAAGCAAGATTTGGAGATCAATAAAAATGTATCTTTTTTTGGAGATTGTGATTTTCATCCTTAAAATGACGTCTTGAACTTGATAGATGATCTTTTGATCTCATTTTTTATGCCATTTTCTTCTCTCCCTTAGCCTTCATCATCTAGCAAAGTTCAGTAGCTACTCTTCACTGTTTTGCATTGATACCTTGTCTGTTTGGCTATACAGCCCATTGGAACATCTATACCAACTACAGATAGATTAATCTGCTTAGGGGTTCCATTAAACAAATAGATCTCCAACTAAGCAAACTCTCTTTGAATAATCAAGTTCCAGAAGATGAAAGTGAAGGGGGATCCTTTTCTCTTTTGCCAATTTGCATTTATATTCACGATTTAGTAGGTAGGGCACCTGAAACGCACGGTATATAATTTGAACTCCTTAATTTTATTTAAAATCTATTATACTACCAATTGACTTAGAAAATTCACACTCCCAGTAGATCAGCTAAAGATGTAGTCAGCTAAATTAGAGCAACCAAGGATGTTGTCAACTAACTAGCTTATGTATCAGCTAAGGTTGCTATCAATTGACTTCGCTTAGCTAGCAACAAGCTGTAATTGGACACAAACAGGTTGTCATCACTAAACTTGTAAGCTCTTTTATTAAAGATGGGTTCCTAAAGTATTCTAAAAAGTCTCAGTTAGAATGTAAAATAAGTGTTTAAGAGTAAATTAGCAAAAATTAGTATTGATAGTGTGGTTTCATCTATGGCCCRAGAATCCAACTACGAAGATAATACCCTCAATCTAACAAAAAATAAGGCAAAGTGAATAAAAACTCTAACAAAGTAGTAAAGAAAGATGTAAACATCTTTTCAACAATAAATAAAAGTAAGTTGGCATGAAACCCCCTTTCTATTGTCTTATTCTTCGTTATTTCTACCCATCTAAGCCCTCTAGAATGTACCCCACTCAGTTTTGTCACCAGCTCTAACTGATGGAGCGACATCTTGTAGTGAATCAGCCTATAGTAAGCCAAATACATCATACAACAATAAGTTTTTCTGAACTCGACACCTATCCTAGGTATGCTCCTAAACTTACATATCTTTGATGGTTGGATGGCTAAACATATCTCTTGTAGGAAAATAGTTAGACAAGAAGGCAAGGATTTCTGTTAAATCTCGTCTACTAGTGCTTAGTCGATCATTTGGGCCATGTGCCAATAAGGCTCTATCCTCGTCTCTTGTTGGCTACTTACAATGATAGGTTAACCTTAATTTGGCATTACTATCGACTCATACATTTTTGGCCATGCTAGTTGATTGAAACCCACTGTTAGCAAATATGATCCTTCTTTCTGTCTCAGTCGAACAACAGGTCCTTTAACATTCAAGCCCGTATTCGCTTTTCATTTCTGCTTTCTATGTGGTCGGCTGGGATCCCGAACTTAGAARTATCACCAAAGTCATCAGTTGCAGAAGGGTTTCCTGTTGCTTGGATCGACTAAAATCTAGTGTCTGCACTATCTCTTTACATATTTCCCAAAAGCAACATAATATGAAATGACAACTAAGATGTCAAAGATATAATAAAGATTTAAAAGAAACAAGAGTATTGAGAAAGATCATATAGCAGTGATCACTATAGAAGCGTCTCTTTTGTGATCTTGTGATACCTTGATCTTGTTAAGAAAATCAATTGCTTGATACATTTCAGCCTGTTGTGTAAGGATGGTTTCTTTATTTCCTTGTTTGAAGGAACTCAAAAACTGATCAAGAAGAATGGGGTGATTTTCAGTGTTTTTTATATTCTTGACTTACAATGACCAAACCCTAGTTCTAAATGAGATATTCAAGATTTATAAGTATGTAGCTCTTTTTTATTCAAACACTATCGGAGATATTGATTGAAGTGTACACTTCACATTTATTAAAGTATGAGTCAATTTGTACTCAAGCACAATAATTTCAGGATAAGGAATTCCGTATTTTTGCCTACACTAATTAAAAATGCTGCTATATGTCTAATACTTTTTAAGACATGATTCGTCTTATCATGTAATATAAAACATGGGGACATTTTTTTTCCTTCATTAATTAAAAGTGATGCTACCCAAAAATCCCAATCAAAGAATTCGATATTAGAAGGGAGCACCTCATTTATGGATCAACTACTCTGTTTATTACTTGAATGTCATTCATTTCAGATTGAAATTTTTTAGTTTTTAATACAAAATTAATTGTACTTAATTATTGAAGGAATATAACTTAAACTGCGGTATGTCTTTTCCTCTAGGACATCCATCCAACTGAAAATATTAATTGTGGTTAGAGTTAAAAATATCATTAAATTGGAATACTTAAGATAAAAGCATCATTGTTTTCGGGGACTCTTAAAATAGAAGCATCTTTATGTTTGGAAATGCTTATATAAAAGTGTTGTTAAGTTTCAGACGCTCAAAATAAAAATATAGTTAATTTTTGAGAGAAATATCTAATAGCATTAGCTACCTTGGAGACTCTTACATGAAAACATAGTTAATTTTGGTGACGGATAAGAAAGCATCATTATTTTTATGAATGCTTGTGTAAAAGTATCGATAAATTAATTTTAGTGACACAGGCCTTTTATCATCAAATAATGTGGCGGCACCGCTTTTAGCAATGCAAGTGAAGACATCATCAGTAAATATCTCATAATATCCTGAAATTAAATGATTAGTGTCCCTATTGCGTGTTTTTGTTGTAGGGTATGGACGATAATAGTTAAAACAAAAGCTTCGTGGTCAACAATAGTTTTATAATTSCATGCTAAAGGATGTATGTCCTTAAGCATTTTATCAGTTGAAACAACAACCTTTTGTGCAAAATTATTTTTCTAAAAATAGATAATCAACCATGAGATGCACAAAATGAAACTCAAAACTGCCGAACTTTTGAATATTTTGTTAGTAATTACCAGGTCCATTACAGCAGAAATAATACGTTGATGTTTAGCAACAAAATTACCAATTGAATATTCGGTTTAACATTAACAACAAATCACAAACAAACTTGGCATTCATTAATTACCTATCCATTACATACTCAGTAATTACCATCCAATAGAAAAAGTTGGTAATCCCATAAAACKGGTTGCTAATTAAAAACCAAAGCTATTGATTTTGGTTTGTAATTACTTTTGTGTTCAAATATATCTTTAGCCAATAGGAATTAGGCATAAATAACAAAAATAGGAACAACAAAACAAAAGTTATAAGCCACAATCAATTGTTTTGAAAAAACTAGGAAATCCAAAACCCAAGTCCTACTGATCTTCAGTATCTAACATTGGCAAAACACCAATATCACAAATGAACTTTTCTCACCAAATTGCCTTAGTAAAAGCGTCTGCCAACTAAGAAAGAGTAGTAATCTTGTCCATGCCAAGTTCCACATGTTTGACTCTCTCTCTCACAAATTACAAAACTTAGGATCTATATGTTTAGAGTTAATAGACCCCTCGTTATTCTTAGTAAATAAAACTACTGCAGAATTATCACAAAAGATTCTCAAAGGCCTCCATATAAACTATCCACTAGCTTGGTCTGAGTAAACAAGTTTTTGAGCCATAAACCCTCACATATTCGTATACASACAAATTGTGAAAGTGAATCAACCCACATATCAGACATAACTAGAAGAACGTTACCAAATCATAAAAACATTAACCTATAAAAGAGCTTCTTTACCTTACTTGGTGAAAGTACGATTGAAAAGTAATATGCTAGTTGGTAATGTTCATGATCAATTTACTTTTGTTGCTTCGCATCCAATCATATAACCAGTCTCTACATTAATTTTGTTAGTTTTTAATCTATTTCTAGTAAACAAAAAAGTTACCTACTTTACTTAATAATTACAAACCGAAATATAGGTCTGCAKGTTGAAAAATATCAGTTGGCAATTGTTAGCACAAGAATTTAGTTGATACAGAYAGCTGAAACCGCATGTKTAGATGAAGCCTGGGACATGTCAAGACAAGAGCCACCTTGGGATTATTCTCCATTAACCCACTARCATCCACTCGATGGCTAATAATGACTTGCTGATTGCTTGCTTATATGCTCGGAAAGAATAAGATTAGTCAGTCRATTAGTGACGTGACAGAGGRATTTTCGACAATCGAATACCTCAACTTAACCAAAATTTACCTGACCTTAAACATTAGGTAATAGTTACASTAGATGTCACAAATTGCTGTGKATGAATAAGAATTCTACCTATTCAAATTTCACATTTTCCTTTTCATACGTTTTTTCTAATTTGCATGACAGAAGAGAGACTATACCCCAGTAACCATTGTAGCAGTGATAAGCAGGAGAAAAATAAAGCAAAGTTGTCCAATTGTCAAATCTCGACTCCAAAMTTATCCCKGTTTATAAACAACACAGAGTGACCAACTTTTCGGYATTTGATGTGGTAATTAACTAYGTGATTTTTTGTTTTGTATATTAAAGTTCTCCTCTAAACATTTTGAATAAATTACATAAGCAAATTAGGCATTTTTTGAGTAGGTTGATAAACTGGACCCAATAGATGTTACAAAGGGAGGGATAAGGAGAACTTGGAAACATCCCACTTGAATGAAAGTCTTTCATCGGTTAAGTCTATAGAATTTATAGCGGCTGATTGATATATGTCAATGAGTCAATCGATTTCTTCCTACCATGAATTGTAGTTTCTTCAATTTTCGTTAATCAAACCCATAAAAGGCAAATAATTGGTCACTCAAGAACATACACTTTTTCACCTTATGATTACTTTATATGATAATATCGTGCAAAAAGAATTGGCTGATTTTGATGTGGAAAGCTCCCATGGATATTCAAAGAATTAGAGGCTTAGAAAGCTCCCATCAATTTATAGTCCCTATAGCCTCCAAGAGCAATTTGTTTGGATTAGAAAGGGTAATACTGTTGTAACTCGAACCAGCAAGAGTTCTAGATTAAATGATTTTATATTTCAATTAACATAATTATATTATGTCACAACCTTGTTAGAACAATTTGCTTGGTGAGGTTAGTCAATTCATTGAACTTGAAAATGTAGCGGTTATGTTCTTCTATGAAATTCTCTCAGTTTATATGTATATTAAATAGAGTTATATTTAATTTATCATATTATAATGATATGACAAATGAAAGCTTAATATTGCTTAGTCCAAGATTTTATTATTATTTAAATTGATATTTTTATTTAGGAGGCTAACTTGGACATTTTTGATATAAATATATATTCCCCTCGATACATTTCTTTACCTCCCAAATAAGATAAATGAATTTTTAAGAATTTTAATTCCTTAAATGTTGAGCACGAGTAATCACAATTTGAATGCAATTTTACTTTTTAGAGTTTTAGTAGATAATACATTTATGTGTTCTAAAAATTATCTCGACGAAGTCTCAAAACGTCAATGTAAATTTATTATATGTTGATACATTTATTAATCCTTAGGTATTTACAAAAAAATTATTTTTTTCCTAGTTGTCTGTGAGTAGTAATACATATAGCCCGGGGTTGAGTGTTTATAAGACGATCTCGTAAATTTAAATATACGTAGATCTACAAAAATTTAGATATGATCCTAAAACGTTAACTACCTACTAAACACCTTACCGAAAGAATTCTTAAAATGGATCCGAAGTCCGCAAATGCTTTTATACGTATGATTACTATGACGTTTAATATAGTTATTCCATCGGGTCGTAAGAATTTACATAAGTTCCAAAAGTACACTGGTAAAGCTTTGCACTCAAAAATTAATACTAACGTTAATGTTAGACGAGTAAAATCGCGTTAATGACATGAATACAACCGTAAAAAGTTGAATAACAGACCAAAATCCTAGTACGTAATAGTATGATAATTAAATACGGCTCTCTAGACTATATAAGTAGAACACTTCTTGAACTAGAGAACCTGATAAAAAATAAATAAAAGTCTATAATTGATAAATAAATAAATGCCAGTATCCGATGTATCTAAAAAACTCTAGTGTAGTTCGATGATATGTAATTGATCAAAACCGTACCTCTAATAATAAAAATAAAAATTTAATTATAAAAAGTCGAATATAAATTAAGCGAGCGGATTAGTCCACCTGTTCACTCGCGTAAGCGGAACTTGATTGGATAGTGCTGTTCGGCGTACAAAACTAACAGAATGATCACCGGTTCATCCCTAAATTAAAACACGTTCTACGCTAACAAGAACTATCACGAATACGTTGGACCTGACTATTCGTTCACGTTACCACAACTGTTACCGCGTTAGAGTTGTCCTGTAATTGATCATGCAAATAATCATATATAAAGCCTGAATCCTAAAGACATAAAGTAATAGGTGACACTTACATTACTTGCCCCTTCTGCAACCACCATGACAAGATAGATAAGGATTAAATTTTTACCGTAAACAGGTCAAAGGGGGGGGCGGGGGGGGCGTAGAATCTGTCCTTTCTTCTTCCCCGGGCGGTTCTTCGGTACCGCAGTATGATTCACGAATTCAATTACAATCTAATATTCCGAAACAAATCAACTGT
>MEJB01000043.1:1725209-1750662 GCA_001752375.1 Rhazya stricta
CACTTTCCTACCATGCATTAGACAAAGATTTTTGCTCAAAGTTGAGAGCAATTGCTTGTCTTGGTGGAAGGAACGAAGCTGGTCTCAATTAGGGGAGAAGAGGAAGAAAAGAGRTTCAAATTTAATTATACTAACCAAAGAAGAGGTCTTAAGATTTGGAATACAAAGCTGAATRGGATTCGACACCTTAGGAATAGGATAATTTATTCTGGAATTTTTACCACGTATCTTTCACGCCGTTGTGAGTGTTCTGAACCAATATATAAAGTACGAGTTGCCTAGAATTTTGGAGAGCAAATGCTCGATTATAGTTATGCAATCCTAAGATAAATTCACCATATGCATAGGCTAAGAATTAAAGCATCGAAGAACTTGGAAATTATCTAATCTTTCTTACAATCTACTTCGTTTTCGCAAATAAAATTATTACCAAGAAAACAACTTGTTATTTTAATTTCAAAATAGGTATATTTTAATTGTATTGAATTCTAGACTTTGATGGTTTATTCTATCAAAGGATCAAGTTCTAGGGTTTTATTGTTGCCCTGRCCAATCATATGGGGAGTCTACCGAAAGGAGTGCATCTTGCACATACATTAGCCAATAAGGCGTAAAACCTATGGCCGTTTTAGAGGAATTCTAGTATGCCCAATGTACTTCCTGTAATACCTCATGCCAACTCCTAGGTCTTTCCTTAATAGCACCTTTAACCATATTAATAAGTGCCCATGTTAGTTAYCTCCTCCTACCCGTTAGCTAGCTAAGATTGCTATCAATTTATTTTGGTTAGCCACCTACAAGCTTAGTTGGACATATAAAGCTAGCCATCACCAAATTTGTAAGCTCTTTTATTAAATATGAGTTCCTGAAGTACCCAAAAAAGTCTCTAGCTAGAATGTAATATAAGTATTCAAGAGGAAACTAGCAGAAATGTGCATTGATAGTGTGTTTTGGTCGAAGGCCCAAGAATCCAACTACAACTGTAATACCCTCAATCTTATATGAAGCAATGAAAAGTATTATGTATAGCTTTTGAACAATAAATAAATGTATTCCAATATGAAATCCCTTTTCTTTTGTATCATTGCTCTTATTTATACCCATGTACACCCTCTAGAATGTTCCCCCACTATTAGCTTTGTCACCAGCCTTAGTTGATAGTCAAAACAGTTTAGCCAATGGAATGACAACTTATAGAGAACCGATCTGCAGTCAATTGAATACATATATACGACAACAAGCTTTTTGTGCCTAGCACCAATGCCAACTATGCTCCAATACTTAACTTCCACTACTTCGATTGTTTGGATGGCTAAACATATCTCTTGYAGGAAAATAGCTGGGCAAGAAAGTAGGGAATTCTGTTGAAGCTCRTCTACTCATACTTAGTTAATCATTTGGGCCACATGCCATTAARGCTATGTYGTTGTCTCTTGTTGGCTACTTGCTTAGTTGGCTAACCTCAATTTGGCATTGTTATCGACTCATAAATTTTTGGCCATTCTAGTCGACTGAAACCTACTTTTAGCATATATGATCCTTCTTGCCCAATCAACCATCAGGTCCTCCAACGATAAAGCTTGCATTTTCTTTTCATGTCTGCTATCTGTGGTCAGTTGGGATCATGAGGTCAGATGTATCAACACAGCCATCAGTTGCATAAGATTTACCTATCGCTTGGAGTGACTAAAATCATGTTTCAACAYTATCTCTTTACATATTTCCTAAAAGMAACAAAGATAATAAAAGTATTGAGAAAGGCCTTATAATAGTAATCACCATGGAAACTGTCTCTTATTAGCAGCTGCAGTCCCTCTCCYCAGCTCCCCACCCCTATAAGAAGTGAAGATGTAAAAGTTTCATGTTAGTGTGAATGTTAATTATTTGGTAATTAAGTCAAAAGCGCTGCACAAATTATGATTTAAACTCTTACTCATTTAAAAAACATTAAATTATATCTATAACAAAAAATACATCAATATATATATATATATATGATATTACAAAGTAAACCTACAAAGTTTTTAGAATAGCTTTTCTTCTATTTTACATGTATTAATTGAAGAGAAACATTTACCTTGAGAACCCTTTTCACTCATRTGGCCAAGTCTCTGGTGCCATAGATCTTGAGAACCATCCTTTGCAATGTTGAGGCTGTCTGTACAAATTTTCACATCATTTTGTACAATGTGCCACAACATGTCCTTGAGCGATTGTCACAATGGCCTTTGACAGTTTCCATRTACCTCTGCTGAAATGGTTATCATACCCTTGTTTGTCAGGGGATACCGCTGGTAGCAAATTGAGCCGAAGATCCGGCGCATGTCTGACATCCTTCAAAGTAATTGTGCTCCCCTCAGTTGTCTTTATCTGGACGTCACCAATTTCRMTGTTTCAGAGGAATTGGAATTACCYATCTTCACTGCTSCAAAGTCCCCAGTTTTGTATGTTCTRAAGTAGTCCTTGTGGGGAGTTACGTGGTAGGAAGTTGTAGCATCTAACACCCATTCCGTGTCTTCTCTTGAGGCGTGAAGGCATGTTTTATCATGGGTAGTAGAGTATGCTACATCTCCTGATATGGTGATTAGCTCTTCTCCACCCTTGTTTTTCAGCTAAGAACTTTTTCGGCCTTGCTCCTCTAGCCATTCATAGCAATTCTTCTTCATATGATCCTCTATACCGCAATGATTGTAAGTATAAGATGGTTTCCTGCCATCCTAGGATCTCTCTCGACTTTTACCTCTACTTCTCCATTTTCCTCTACCATTTCTTTGTTTTCCTTGTGATCTTCCTTGATTTTCCATCACAAGGGCACGAATCTGATCTATACTCATATCTTTCCTTCATGCCTCTTCATTGAACAGTGCATCTTTGACTGTAGACATGGTAAGTTTATCACCAGGGACTAAGTTGCCAAGAGTAACAATAAGTATTTCCCAGCTATCAAGAAGAGAACTTAGAAGTAGTAGGGACTAAATTTCATCTCCAAGGAGCTCACTGGTATGCTCGGCATGGGAAGTTCCACTCCTTAGCTTTATATTGACAAGGTGCCTAATCAATAGGGCTTTGTTTCGAGAGGTCTTGGCTTGGGACATATCCTCTAGCTTCTTCCAGAAGGCATAACCATCTGTTTCTTGTGCAACATGGTGGAAGACACTATGGTCAATCCATTGTCGAATTTGACCAATAGTTTTTCTATTCATTTTCTTTTACTCATTGACTTGGAGGGAGCAGGATTAACACCCATTAGCTCTATTGGATCAAATAGATCTTTACAACTGAGAAAATTTTCCATTTGAGGTTTCCATAGTGTGTAGTTGTTAGCCGTGAGCATAATCATAGCTCTTGAAGATTAAGTTGACTCGTCAATGGTCATTTTCATATYCGGTGACATGGCAAATGACGTGGTGTGACATGGAGCTAACTGAGGGTTGAGTTAGTGCTGCCGAAGTTGTTGACGTGGTGATACGTAGCAGGGCAGAGCAGAGGTGATGTTGACGTAGGTCGTCTTCCTCCTTTAGCCAGAGCGTGAAGGAGATGGCTGAGTATAATCAGTCGYCGATGCATAGCAGCATGTGTGACAGYGTCCAGTGGCAGATTGGTCACCGAAAAATATCAGAATTCTCCCCTTGTCAAGACAAACACGATAATATGCTCATAATTGGATTTGGAGGAAAACTTCAAAACATGATTTTTCAAAAAGTAGGAGTTTTTCTAAAAACAAATCTGAGAAAATATGAAAAGCTCTAATACCACTTGTTGGGGAATCATAGGATCATTTATGAGCTAATATTGAGCAAAAATACTTCTATTACTCTCAAGAATAGAAAGAAGAGACTTTACAAGCTCTAACTAAAAACTCTTAAAACACCTCACAATCTCTCTAGGATTGTTTTATCCTCTACTTGGGATATTATACAGCTCTCTTGGTTGTATTTGTAATGATGGAGAAGGCCTCTATTTATAGGACCAGACTTTCTGTGAACAAAACTTCATATGTGATGTRGGATCCATGCTTCATGGGCCAAGAAGGTGGATGTAGGTTGAGAATTCAAAATTGAATTATTCATTAAGTGTGTGTGTTAAGTGTGCAAATGGACGCCGTGCTAGTAAGGAATATGTTTTTGAGCACTATCCCTCCCCTATGAACCTGAAGTGGCACTCTTAGTTTCAGTTTCTACCTCGCACTCTACATTATCCTCCTTATCTCACGCTGTAGTGATTTAATGACGTACATCAAGTCTTTATTGACCTGSCACAAAAGTATTCTCGATGAGTTGATTTGATTGTAGAAACATCTAAAAATACCATGAATCAGCCAAGTAATTARAGCACCACATCAAAACCAAAAAGGAAATCTTGTATAACCTGTGGATTCCGAAGGAAATCAGATATGTCATGTTTACAAAAAGGACACTTCTTAATATTCTTTTGTACACATAAAGCCCTTCTGCCCTCGCATGTCCTCTATCTTATGAAGGATTGACCTTCCAAGCACTCCTTACAGAAATTGTAAGCACATGGCGTAGTAATTGGCAGGACCATCACTTTTCGACATATGAGGCAGTTAAATTCTGCATAGTTTAGTAATTGAAACACAGTTTCTGTTTCTCTAACTACCCAGATGTACCTTAAAAGGAATTTAAATAGGAAATTATACATTTCAAAAGCCTTTCTTTCACAAATAATTCTTTCTAATGTTTCACTTTCCTAAAACCCTTGAACTCTACTTTCTTGTGTCTAAATAACCCAAAAGATCAATCATACACACTCCTTAAGTATTGCAAATGTAATGGCAAAGATGTAAGTGTTTATTTCTATTTCAATTAACAAGCTTATTCAATGATCTTAATATACTAATAAACAATAAGAAATTAAGATAGCAATATAAACAGGATTTAAAAGCATGAAGCCTACATCAATGGAATGAAGTTTTGGCATAAAAATTAATTCACCATATAAATGTAGTACAAGAGTCTTATACATAAATCATTCAAATAGAAACTCGCTTCTAGTTGAACCTTGTTGGTGCTCTATGAGTCTGTGAATGTTGTTGACGTTAATGGTCAAACAACCTTTCATTCCTTTTGCTGGAAATTCTTTCTGTAAGCCTACTGAGTCTGCTCAAGAGAGCTTGAATCTTCAATCAAAGGTTGAATCAACAACAAGGTACAAACCAAGCATAAACAGGGATGAATATTGAGAGGAGATTACTCAATACTTCTCCAATAAAACACATCTATCTATGTAGCATTTTCTAATATTTTACTCTATATTTTCACTGAAAAACCTTCATGCAACAGCCAATAATATATTATATAATATTTAGATTTTCGGTAAGTTACATCAAGATAAGACTACCTAGGGTACAGATTACAAAGGAATTAAAACTTTCATATAAGAATAACTCAGAGTCCTTTATTTAAAAATTAAACTTGTATTCTTATCTATCTATTACAAGCTACTCCAAATAGATCAATCATATACCTATAAATATATCCTATGAAGCATATATGAAAGACAAACTTACATGTACATTAAGGTATGAATGTGGGCACAATGAGAACCATTGTGAACACACTAACACATTTCGTTCATATTATATAAATCCAAAACCTTATATTCTTAAAATGTCTCCTTTTTTATTTTCATATGAACACAACCACACAATCACTAAATATATCCTATGAAGCATATATGAAAGACAAACTTACATGTACATTAAGGTATGAATGTGGGCACAATGAGAACCATCGTGAACACACTAACACATTTCGTTCATATCATATAAATCCAAAACCTTATATTCTTAAAATGTCTCCTTTTTTATTTTCATATGAACACAACCACACAATCACTATATTTATCATGCCAAGTAGTATACATAGTAGTCCAAAAGAAAAACGAACGCAGTTGAAAAGTATCAACAAATAATCATATCATTTACATCAAGTAAGCCCACATAAAACCTACTATATTGCCGCAATCAAACAAATCAAGTTTTAATATCAGTCAAGCAGCATGAACTATGGCAATGACTAAGAACTAACCAACAATCTACTAGTAATCATCAATTTACTAGTAACCTACAAAAAGCCACTGATATATATATATACCATCAACCAACAAAATCTATAAATATATCATCTAGCAAGTAAATTGCACATCTATCTCACTATATAATATAGCATGTACTACTCCCCCTTTGTGATTTAAATGAATAACCAAAAGGAATCAACGCTCATTTCAACACAAGAATCCAACATACATCCAAACAAGTGTCACAGTGCTCATTCCATATTTTTTTTAGAAAGCATATACAAAGTAYCAAATGAGCAATTTAAATGTCACAAGTAAGAACCACAATACACAATGGTAAGAACACATTTTAATGGTAATTGATCATTTACCAAACCATCCAGCAGTTTGATGCAAAAATCAACATTCAAAAGACACAAATAACYTGCARAATAAACTTCCATCATGTCCTATTGTCAGCAAAACAAACTATCATCTGCTATAAATGCCGATATAAAARTAGAAAAAATAAACCATCTACTAGAACTAACATTTATGAATCAGTTACTAAACATGAATAACCTGCAACAGGCATAGATGAAGAGAAATTAYAGTATATTATTCTCCCTCTGTGTTCACATGAAACACAAAACTAAATCACATTTGATGAAACAAACATGTTGAACGTCTGTAGGATAATCGGCAATTTCTCACCTGKGGTCACTACGCTGAGGTCCTRCCCGAGATCTCCCCTCAAACAAGTAGTTAGTAAATAGAAKAAAAAAGATATRAAGCTCCAAAGAAAACATATGTAAACCCTAGGGAATCAAATTCATAATCAAAGAAGGATAATAGTGATAAATCCACAAAAAGAAAAAAAATCTAACCACTCTTAAWGCCTAGTGAATTCATAAACAAAATCTCGATAATATCAAATCACATAGAGGATAATGTAATAACAAAGAAAATCATGGATGATTAACTAGAACAAAATACAAGCCAGGGGGTGCAACACCAGAATATGATGATTAGCAAATCAGTTACTAAGGCTGAGTAGCCATAGGAATGATGTTATAGAAAGGACATGTAAGGTAGCCAAGAATATTTATTAGAAACCAACTACTAATTGCAATTAACATATATGTGTGTAAGTATCATCAAGGGAGATGTTTGTGTAATTAATGAACCTCTTCCCTCAAAATGTTAAATGATGCACCAACAACAGTAGACATGAACTATGACAACCTTCATTSCAAAATAATCTTTTAATGACCAAAATAATCTTTCTGTGATAATGGAATAGGCACARCATGACTACAAACCACTCAGTAATATCCAGACTGTGACTTTCACTCACATATTGAGGTASCRTTTTCCATCATAGAGTAGTTGYAGAATAAGGGTCACTAMATCAAAACTGCTAACTCAAGATGGCTTTCACTTGGCAATAGGTGGTAGCCGTCTAGTRGTGRTCTTGACCGAAAGTTTGATGGAAACTAACAAGTACAAGACTGCAAGACATCCTAGACATAATAAATGTCTTATGTAACAAAGCATAAAGAAAACTTAGTTYAGAATTGCCACASACAAACTGGGATGAAACATTATACCATAAAACACAGAAGTATTTTTCCAYATGATTATCCTCAATAAGACATGACTCACTRTGGTAAACAAACTCCAATAGATTTCTTTGAATCTATAAAGATTTGAGTGGAAAATGCTTTTATAGTTTCATTATAACGAATAGGACTTGGAGGAACTGATTTCATTTTAACCAACTCTTTCCCTCCAGATGGAGGAATAACAAATTTTGAGTCATTAATCACCTTATGCATATAGAAATGCAACTTAAAATATTTTGGCCTAATATGTCCCTTTCTACCACAAAAATGACATGTCGGAATAGACTTTGCACTGCTAGAAAATAAGACTTTCCTCAAACACTACTGCTTCATCATAGGATGGCTATCCCCACTCTTTGAGTCTCAGCACACTTGAAACATTTTGGTCCAGAGTGACATGGGGAGAGATAGGCTTTTACCATCTCTCTATGCGTCACTAAAACCATACATGCATTGCACTTTGAAGTGTTGATAAAAATAAGCTATTAATACATTTTTTTGTGWAGGTATAGCTCTTTTTTAGCATAGGTATATATTGCTGCACTTGCAAGCATCACAATGTGGTKTCTGTTACCACACTTTATATTGTCTGGATAAGGGTTCTATTACTATGTACATTTTGAAGTGTCAGGATAAATGGTCTAATATTATGCTTTTAGTTATCATAAATCATATATTTTATCTATTACTACCTTTGTAAGAGTGTTGTTAAGGTCTTTGTTTTATTTTATTTTTTATTTTTATCCTAGAAACTTACTATTCAAATTTGTTTTACCAAATAACATTTGATATATAAATGTACTTGAAAATAATTATTAAAGTTGAACACATTTAAGTAGCTTAAAATAAAAAGATTTATACAATTCAAGTCCAAACATATTTATAATATTCATATCCGATTACTACAATATCCATATTCAAATCTTTGATAATCGTGCTATAACAAATATATATAATAACTTAAAAAAAAACTACAATTCAATTATCCCAAGCCCTCCATAAACAATCTATATATTCTACCATATTGTGTTTTACTCCACGAATATTCACTTAGACAAATCCCTCCRTAAACAACCACAAAAAYGTTTACCATTGCTCCATAAAATAACACTCTGAACCGAATTAATCTTTCATGCATCTTCTCACATGCATATTGTAAAATAAATTTAGTAYAGTCACTTATGTTTATTAAAAACATATMGTGTAAATGAAAAATATAGAATAATGAGGTATATGATGAGAGATAACGAGCGAATATGGCTAACCTATGGATGCTCCAATAGCCTCTATSACTCTGCATCAGAATGGGTTTTAATAGTTTACTTTAAAATAGTTAAGCTATTTCAGAAATGACATGCTTTAGTGTATTGCCATTTTGATGGTTTAGTATATTGCTATCTATGACTTGTAGAATGTTCTCATTTCCACATTCTATTTATATTCCCTTTCTAGTCACATGCATATTCTATTTAAAAATACTATTATAAAATAGCGAACAAAACTCTAAGAATCTCGAAAAAAGAGAAAAAATCAGTTATGCTCCTAGTGTCCAAGCATTGAGGAAAATGTGTCTATACCAAAAGAAATTTTAAAACTTGACTGACTATATTTATTTACTATAATCATACAGATTTCTTCCTAAAACCATGAGCATTGTTGAGATATTCTAATATTAGAACCATTGATCTTCAACCTTCCAAATATTAGGTAATACAAATTTCCATATAGCAGTTGACTATGCATAATGAAAATCTAACTGGCACATTGGGATACTACTTGCAAATTTTMGCTACTACATACATAATGAAACCTAACATGTAYAATCAAATATTTTACTCCACTAGYAGATTAGCAATAAAAGATCTAGAATAGTAGATAAAAAGAATGTAGCTGGGAAAATRCAGTACATGAAATGTTACAAAATAAATACAAAAGAAAATTGTCTTAACTATAGTAACGAGTATATCCACTGCTACCTTTTTCCAACAATTGCACATAATACTGCGCCAGAGGTCCAACGAAGTTTTTCTWTGTCTGAGCATAATTAGTTTTTCTTTCAAGCACCCTCAAGATAAATCTGAAGGGTTCAAATRACATTTTCGCCAAAAGCACTAGCAATCTATCAAAAATAACAATAGAATCTGCATTCAATTGGACTTGTTCTTTAATTAATAGATAGATGAAATTGATCAATTGCTATTTTTTTAAATTTTTTTAAATATTCTCTACCAAAACCACGTTCCTATGGTGAAGTCTCAGCAAATTTTAGAAGTGCAAGAGGCTGGGAGCAACATATAATAAATTCATATTATTCGAGTGTGCAAAGGATACAACTTTAACAAGGAAGAGCCACATTTTCCCCTCATTGCATGATGATAAGTTCTTATTTCAAAAGTAAACTAAAGCAACACAAGACAAACAAATAAAAGAAATAGATCAAGACTTAAACCTGGGAAGAGAGACATGCTTTATTTCAAATGGAATCACTGGCCCACTTTTACAACCATTTTCTTCCAAATGAGCAAATTGCTTCTTAAACTGATCAATAGAACTGCAGAGTAGAATCATGCTAAAAGATCAAGAAACAAGTCATTCAAAGAAGATGAAGTCACAATCACAAAGGTTAGACAATATCATTTCTAGCTAGGAAAGAGAAAGTTTGTCCTTTCTACTCTATTCATGTAATTCTTCAGAGCTGAGGATGATATTCTAGTATCTCATGAAGTATTAGTTCACGTATATCCTCTTTTGTCACCCTTCGCCTCTCAAATTCAAACTCCATCCTTGAAATAGGTAGAGAAGATGTTTCCCTTTCGACTTTGAACAGTCCCTTGAAATATGGATCAACCAGTACCTGCAACAACAACCAAAAAGGATTAGGACCTTTCATTCTTTATTTACATCTCAGCATTACCAATAACACAAAAAAAGCTGCTAGATACAGAATAGAAGTTCCAATAAGTGAAGAACGGGCTACCAATTCGTGATATACTATTTCAAAACAAAATAGAAAAGTACTTCGAAATAGACCAATAAAGAGGATTTCTAGGGAAGAAAGGAAAATAAGCCCAAAATTTTTGAAGAAAATTTTTGAAAAAAGAACATGAAATGGGTAGCACATGATTTGAAAGGGGACATGGGCCAAGAAGGACGAAAAGAAGGAGGAAAGTGGGTTAGTGTGCTCATCTTKCTTCGGCCCCAAGCCAGTAAGAACATATCAGTTAAAGAAGATAAGGACACCTCTACCAATCTAGAAATCAAGCATATTATCTTCATTTTTATCTTTAAGTTATGTTTTAGCAATATTTAACTAGCTTTATAGTATATTTTCTGCCTATTTTCCATCTTTTAAGCTATATATCTAGGTGTCGTTATGTTTCTTACATGTTAATGATGCTTTTCTTTGCTCCCTTAGTTGTTTGGATTCTTTAATATGCTTTCTTAAAGCTTTCTTTAGTATAGTTTTTCTTAACTGCTTTATTTATCTAGCTTTCTTTACAATTTAGCTTAGTTGTTTTGTTTCCTACRCATTTTTTGCAATGCTTTATTTGTTTTGTTTGTTTCTTTATAGTTCTTAATAAGCTTTAATATGCTTTGTTGTTTATCGCATTAATAGTATAAATGATTAGTTTGTTCAACTTTTAGCCTTTTCTTGTATTAGCCGTAGTTACTCCAATTTAGCATAATCTACAWTCTTATTTTGTATTTATATTGCTTAATTTTACTTCTTTTCTTGCTATTTTCATACTTTTTAGCATATCTAGTTTAGCTGCGATCTATTTTATTTTCGRTTAGTAGTATTAACATATAGCWTGCATAACTATTCAGTTTGTTTKCTCAATTAGCTTAGCATARTCGGCTATTCAGTTTAAGTTCCCATTTCAATTGAACTTTCTTTGAGGAATATTTTAATAGAAAACAAGATTTGGAGATTAGTCCGTATGTAGACCTTTACTATTCCACTAGTATAGGACATATTAATTGAGGCGTACTCTTCAAATTTATAGAAGCATGAGTCAACTTCTACTCAAACTCTGGGGCCTTTCATTGTTAGACGAAAATTTAGATAGAATGAGGAATATCCTTTGAAGCAGCACCTCCTCCTTGTTTTGAAATACATGAATAAGAAACTATGTACAAACCAAAATGTGCTATTTTACAAAATGGTTTAACCAATATTTTATTAAACAGTTGCAATTGATTGCTAGACCATTGCTAATAAAAATAGAACTCCCTACAAATCCTTTGAGATGTGATATTTTACATGAAGTAGCACTGATACATATACTTCCAACTGGTTATCATAAATTCTCTCTTTTGAAATTGGCTTTTGGTTATGAGCTAGTGAACTAGAAGGGAATTATATGATCAAAATAGTCATGTTTAAAAATTAAATAAAGATAGTCAAGAGATATTGGTAAAGAGATTCAAAGTTTCTTCAAATAACATATTGGAGCTCTCAATATCATAGATGATATTGATGATCTTGAATCAAAATCAATTGAAAATGTCAGTGTATACATGATTGGTAGAAATGGAGAGATTCGATTAAATYATAATTAAGCACACTTTCGAAACKTGAGGATCTTGGACCTRTAGAATAAACATCACCAGAAGTATAACCAGTTGATAATAAATGGTATTATATGTGGAAGTGAGATGGAAATAATGAAGTCTGAAAATATAAAACATGATTAAGGCCAAGATTTTTCACAAGGACAATGTATTGATTATATAGAATCATATTCACCTGTAGTGAATACCACTATGTTCAAAAATATTGTAAGATTCGTATCACATGAAAGCCTAGACATGCATTTAATGGATGGATTTGCTATTTACATACACGTGTTATTAGATAGTGATAGCTACATAAAAGTCCCTGACATAATTTTTCATAAGCAATTCTGATAAAAAACATTCCATCAAATTGAAAAAATCCTTGTATAATTAAAACAATCTACACATATATGATTTAATCGTCTTAGCAAATATCTGTTGAAGAAGGATACAAAAATAAAGAAAATATATATTGCATTCACTATTATCATAGTTTATATCTATTTAAAATGTCGGTACAGACGCGATCGGTAAAAATGGAGAGATTCAATTGAATCATAATTAAACTCACTTTCTAAACGTGAGGTTCTTTGACCTATAGTCTGAACTTCACCAGGGGTATAACCAATTCATAATAAATGGTATTTATATGCGGAAACGAGATGGAAATAATCAAATCTGAAGATATAAAACATGATTAAGGCTCAAGACTTTTAACGAAGACAATGTATTAATTGTATAGAATCCTATTCATCTAGTGAATACAACTATGTTCAAATATCTTGTAAGATTAGCATCACATGAAAACCTAGACAATAGATCCCTATTTCTTAATTTAGATGCCACAGAAAGGTCATTTTGCCACTCAAAATTGATACATAAACAGAGATAAAAATAGCAAACCCTTATAAGCATACATTTCCTTTCATTCTTAGTTCTTGTATCGTTTTTTCTGGTTATAAAACACCCTTAAACATAATTTTTGAAGTCTTAAAATAGTATCCCTGCTCAACATAGCTTTCATGCACATAACTCAGATTATTCAAGAGTTTTTCAAGTACTATGCATACATCCATATATACTATACTCATGSTACTTTTGTTGACATMCTTCACAGCTTCCATCTCTATCTACTTCATCCAAGCATTTCCGTAATCATAACATACATTACATAGCTACATTAAGGCTGAAAAATCATCCAACACAATGTTCGACATTTAAAACAGTTTAGCATATCCGTCTATCATGCATTGTTGTTTTTATAGGTCATTTTTGGTAAGTATATTCCTATAATAATGAAGTGTCTTTTGRCACTTACCTTGTTAAAAGAAAGATAGCAAATACAAGCACAAAAAGAGAGTTGGTTAGAAACTYTAAGGGTCTAGAAAGTAAGCTTCGGTCAACAGAAATGTATCACAATCTTCAACGTCTTCTTSTTTCAATTCAGCTTGACAGTTTTTCGGTTATGAGCAGAATGGAGTAGTTGCACTTCAAYGGCGTGTTGACGAGGTGAAAAGTGAAGTAAGAGAGAGTGTTTTAAATGTGTAAAAGTAAGAGAGAGACTCGGCTGAACGAGACAGGAGAGACTCGGCTGAACGAGACAGGAGAGACTCGACTGACTATGATGAAGTGAGGTGATTGTTTAGATGAACAAGATGCTTTATGTTCTTGTTTGGGCGCACACAACAAAGCTCTGAATTGAAGAGTGGGGTTCGGAAAAGAGATATAGGAGAGAGAAAGAGGAAGAAGGTGAATATTACAAGATTTTTGCATGTGAATTGTGCTGCAATTTTAGACACGTGTATGCAAGACATTGCCAAATGAATGATGGAAACAATCTCGGTGGTAGCAGCCTGACAATTTTAGTTTTGCTTTTGAATTTTGGGGTGGAAAAATCTGCTAGCCACCTGGAATGCCATGAGAAGAGAGAGGAGAGGGAGAGAGGAGCAGAGAAGAGAGAAGAGAGAAGAGAGACAGAAAGAGACACCTACCGGCTGCTTACCTTGCATTTGAAGAGGTTAATCAACAATGCAGCTACTCATTCCATCCTATGCACACCAGGGCTGAGCTTTTCTTCACTTTCCAATGATTAGACAAAATATTTTGCTCAAAGTTGAGAGCAATTGCCTGTCTTGGTGAAGGAAACGAAGCTTGGTCTGAATTAGGGGAGAAGAGGAAGAAAAGAGATTCAAATTTAATTATACTAACCAAAGAAGAGGTCTTAAAATTTGGAATACAAAGCTCAATGGGATTCGACACCTTAGGAATAGSATAATTTATTCTGGAATTTTTACCACATATCTTTCATGCCATTGTGAGTGTTCTGAACCAATACATAAAGTACGAGTTGCCTAGAATTTTGGAGAGGAAATGCTCGACTATAGTTATGCAATCCTAAGATAAATTCATCATATGCATAGGCTAAGAATTTACATTAAAATTTGGAGGTTCATTTATGCATACGAAGTGATTAAGGCACATAGGTTTGAATAGCACAAACTTATATCATAATTAGGAAGCTTCACTTCATAGAAAATTTAGTCATAAACTTTATAGGRAAAGTTAGTCATAGAAAAATTAAAGCATCGAAGAATTTGGAAATTATCTAATCTTTCTTACAATCTACTTCATTTGAGCAAAGAAAATTATTACCGCAACTTATTATTTTAATTTCCAAATAGGTATATTTTAATTGTTTTGAATTCTAGACTTAGATGGTTTAGTCTATCCAAGGATCAAGTTCTAGGGTTCTACTGTTACCCTGACCGATCGTATGGGGAGTCTACKGAAAGGACTGCATCTTGCACATACATTAGCCAATAAGGCATAAAACCTATGGCCGTTTTAGAAGAATTCTTGTATGCCCAATGTACTTCCTGTAATACCTCATGCCAACTCCTAGGTCTTTCCTTAATAGCCTTTTTAACCATATTAATAAGTGCCTGCGTAGTTACCTCCTCCTGCCCGTTAGCTAGCTAAGGTTGCTATCAACTTATTTCGCTTAGCTAGCTACAAGCTTAGTTCRACATACAAAGCTAGCCATCAACAAATTTGCAAGCTCTTTTATTAAAGATGGGTTCCTGAAGTACTCCAAAAAGTCTCTAGCTAGAATGCAATGCAACTATTCAAGAGGAAACTAGCGGAAATGTGTATTGATAGTGTGTTTCGGTCGATAGCCTAAGACTCCAACTACAATTGTAATACCCTCAATCTTATATGAAGCAATGAAAAGTATTATCTATAGCTTTTGAACAATAAATAAACGTATTCCAATATGAAGCCCCTTTTCTTTTGTATTACTGCTCTTATTTATACCCATGTACACCCTCTAGAATGTTCCCCCACTATTAGCTTTGTCACCAGCCTTAGTTTGATAGTCGAAACAGTTTAGCCAATGGAATGACAACTTATAGAGAACCGACTTGCTGTCAGTCAAATACATATATACGACAACAAGCTTTTCTGAGCCTAACACCAATGCCAGCTATGCTCCAATACTTAACTTCCATTACTTCGATTGTTTGGATGGCTAAACATATCTCTTACAGGAAAATAGCTAGGCAAGAAGGTAGGGAATTCTGTTGAAGCTCGTCTACTCATACTTAGTTAATCATTTGGGCCACGTGCCATTGAGGCTATGTCGTTGTCTCTTGTTGGCTACTTGCATGGTCGTCTAACCTCAATTTGGCATTATTATCGATGCATAAATTTTTGGTCATTCTAATCGATTGAAACCTACTTGTAGCATATATGATCCTTCTTGCCCAATCAACCATCAGGTCCTCTAACGATGAAGCTTGCATTTTCTTTTCATGTCTGCTATCTGTGGTCAGCTGGGATCATGAAGTCAGAAGTATCAACAAGCCCATCAGTTGCATAAGATTTACCTATCGCTTGGAGTGACTAAAATCAATTTTCAACACTATCTCTTTACATATTTCCTAAAAGCAACAAAAATATGGAATGAAAAATATGTCAAATATATAACATAGACTTACAAGAAATAAGAGCATTGAGAAAGGTCTTATAATAGTAATCACCATGGAAACGGTCTCTTATTAGCAGCTGCAGTCCCTCTCCCCAGCTCCTCACCCCTATAAGAAGTGAAGATGTAAAAGTTTCATGTTAGTGTGAATGCTAATTATTTGGTAATTAAGTCAAAAGCACTGCACAAATTATGATTTCAGAAAAACTGCTACTCATTTAAAAACATTACATTACATGTAAATACTTATGTATTATAATTATGTAAAGTATAAACTAAAAATAGCATATCATAAGTAGTGAGATATAATATATTATAGTGTGTTGTATAATATTATATATTATAATAGTACATCACAACATACTCACACATATGATATATTATATCAAGATTAACTAATAATAGTATATACTACAAAGTTATAGTTAGAATTAAGCTTTATCTTCTACTTTAGCATGGATTAATTGAAGAGAAACATTTACCTTTTTACTCTTTCATCTACCAAATATTTCCCATTTCACTTAAATCTATAAGAAAACATATGTTTTGTTTGAGGAATATTTTGTAATAAGAAACGGRATTTGGAGATTTATAAGTWTGTAACTCTTTTTTGTTCCAACAGTATAGGAGATATTGATTGAGGCGTACAATTCAAATTTATTGAAACATGAGTGAATTTGTACTCAAACACTATAGTTTTCATGCTTACAAAAATATAGTACTCTTTTTTTGCCTACATTAATTAAAAGTGTCGCTATATTTCTGACATTTTTTAACACATGTGTCGTCTTATCGTGTAATATAAAAAATGGAGATCGTTTTTTCCTTCATTAATTAAAAGCACCACTAACCACAAATCCAATGAAAGAATCCCACATTGAATGGGAGCACCTTAATTACAAGATCAACTACTCTATTTATTACTTAAATATCATTTATTATAGATTTAAACCTTTTAATATTTAATACCACATTGATTGTGCTTAATCATTGAAGTCTAGCCTAAGTTTCGAAGTGTCTTTTTCTGGTAGGATGCCCATCCAATTGAAGATATTAATTGTGATTAGAGATAAAAATATTATTAACTTGGGATGCTTAAGATAAAAGCATCGTTGGTTTTTGCTCTTAAAATAAAAGCGTCGTTATATTTTAGGAATAGTTATTTGAAAGCCCGTTAAGTTTGAGATACTCAAGATAACAATTTCACTAATTTTGGTGACACATATCTAATTGCATTAGTAATTTTTGGTGATGCTTATAGGAGAGTGAGGCTAATTTTTGTGATGCTTATATAAAAGGCATTGTTATTTCTAAGGATGCTTGCATAAAAGCRTCATTAAATMATTTTACTGGCAAATAGGCATTGTGTCATTAAATAACGTGGTGGCGCCACTTTTAGCAACACAAGTTAGAATGTCATCGATAAATTTTTTGTAGTCTCCTAAATAAAATTATTAGTGTCCTTACTGGTATGTTTTGTTGTAGTGGACGGATAATAATAGTTACAGAAAAAGCTTCTTGGTCAACAATAGTTTTATGATTCAATGCTAAAGAATGTATGTCCTTATCCTTTTTCAGTTGAAGGAATTGCATTTTTGTGCAAAATACTTTTCTAAGAATGGATGATCCACCATGAGATGAGTAAAATGACACTCACAACTGTAGAGCYTTTGAATATTATGTTGGTATTACCAAGCGCATTACCGCACAAATAATGTATTGATGTTTAGCAACAAAATTACCAATTGAATATTCAGTTTAACATTGACAACAAATCACAAACAAAACCGGCATTTAATAATTATCGACGCGTTACATTAGTCAGTAGGATCTAATAACAAAACTTGGTAATCCCATAAAACTGGTCGCTAATGAAAAACCAAAACTAATGATTTTGGTTTGTAATTGTTGTTGTGTTCAAAAATATCTTTAGCAAATAGTCATAAGCCATAGATAAGCCAACTGCCAATCGATGGGAATAAGCCTTTTAGCAAATAGTCATTAGCCATAGATAAGCCAACTGCCAATCAATGGGAATAAGCCTCTAACAGATGATATTGGTAACCAACCGTTCTGCTYGTATYGGGAATTATAGGTCAAAACAACAAGTTTGAGTTCTAGATAAAGAGCCAACGGCTGTCAAATCTGTAGAATCTTTCTTTTAAGGTGGATCCTTGAGATGACCAAAAAAAGCTCTCAGTCAAAGTTTGTAAGTTTTGGAAATCTATGAGCAGAAGTCGACAATAGTTATATATGATGAGGAACTGGAATATTTTGATTAAATGATGGATAACAATTTCAATAAAATAATTATAGCAAATATATAAGAAAATTGCGGAAAGTTGGATAAACCTAAGCTAAGCTACCTAAGACAGGTTACAAAATGCAATAAAGGAAGCACATTGAAGTTGTAAATTGTGGAATTGGTAATCGAAGTTGATAAAATGATATGTTGCTGGAGTTGATCTTCCTTGATTCCTTCTTTTTCACCCATTTTTAACTCATCGAATGCACTTGAGTTACTTGCAGCCAAGGCTCAACGCTTCTCCACAAAATTCCGGACATCCTATTTTCTTGGGTAGTGTGTACGGCCATCAGCATCTAGAAAATCTTGGGAATGCTAAGGCATTCAGATGTCAAAAATTGCTTTGTCACATTGCTAATTAACTGGTTAATATTATCTTTTTCGAGCACATATGCAAGGAATCAGGAAGTCGTTATTAGTCATYGACTATATATTTGCCGATTGACGGAGAATAATGCCAACGTCGCTCTTGTCTAGACCCGTTCTAGGGCATCAGCCATTTCTCCAAATCAAGAGGTCCTTTGCGGCTTCATCTACACATGCGGTTTTAGCCATCTGGATCAACTAAATTCTTGTACTAAMAATTGCCGAAAAATATCCTTCAYCATTAAGATCTATATTTCATTTTATAGTTACTAACTGAAGTTGGATAACTTATTTTTTTACTAAAAATAAATTAGAAACAAAAAAAATTCATGTACAGATTTATTGTAAGATTGGTTGTTGAGCAACACAAAGATATTTGATCGGTAAATATTACCAACTAATATATTACTTCTAGATTGTACTTTCGCCAAGTAAGGTAAACTAGATTTTGTTATAGGTTAGTTTTGTTATGATTTTGTAAGGTTCTTCTAGTTATGTACTGTTATGTAGGTTGATTCAATTTCTCAATTTGCGTATACAAATATATGACGGTTTATGGCTCAAGAATATTTTTACACAGACCAAGCCAGTGGACAGTTTTGTACATAAGCCATTGAGAATCTTTTGTGATAATTCTGCGATAGTTTTCTTTACTAGGAATAACAAGATGTCTACTRACTCTAATCATATGGATCTTAAGTACTATAGTGTTTGAGAKATAGTTGAACATAAGGAACTTGGCATAGTCAAGATTATTACTCTTTCTCAGTTGGCAAACCCTTTTACTAAGGCAATCTGGTCAGAACTTTTAAAATTTTCATTTGTGATATTGGTCTTTTACCAATGCTAGATGCTTAAGATCAGTATGAGTTAGGTTTGGGGTTCAATAGGTTCTTGAAATCAATTGATTGTGGCTGATACCTTTTCTTTTGTTGTTCCTATTTCTGTCATTTGAGGTTTTTGATGAAATAAATTATATGAGCTGAGATTATTGCTTGCCGGATGTTTTTAAAGCTGTGCTTTCTGTCTTAAGTTGTCCCCATGGAATTGTGTTTATTTAATGCAGCTAATATTTTCATTGATTAAGATATATTAAAATGCTTTTTTCTGTATAATAACATCATTGTTTGGAAGAACTATGCAACAATGATTTCAGCACACTTGATGTTGAATTGTACTTTAGTTTGATGTTCATTAGAGTAAGATTAGATTGTATTGAGATTTCAGGTTTATGAAATCATCAAGAGGACAAATATGTAGCTGATTCATAATAAGTACATATACATGAAATTTTACATATTTTACATGTTAATGATTCATGTGGACTGTAAAATTGTTACATGATGTAGTTGAGAAGTGGTTTTGTTTTCTGTTGAACACAGTCGTTTTATTAGTTTAGTGTAAAGTTTGTTTTTTGACAAAATTGCTTAGGTTGAGTGGGACAAACTCATGTCAATCAAATGCGCAATTAAATTGCTTACAGTCCCGATCTTTGTTTGACATACATTATTGAACAGACTATGCTAGTCCAAATGTGAGTATGTAAGAATAAATTGGACTTAGCTAGTATTGTATTAGGTTACGATGAGTATAGAGCCTTAGTAGTGGATTGACATGAGTATTCTAATCCCMRATAAGCATTTACTGTYACCTGGTTAATGTCATATAGGAGACTGAAATTGGATAGGTTTGTAGGCATAAGAACCTTAATAGAACATGGATTATAGATATAAGGTTGATCTAAACACAATCCTAGTTTACGGGACTAAGGTGTSTGATCACTCCTCTATAAATAGATCTCCCTGCAGATACTTTGACTATTGCTTAACTCACCCTGTAGAGAGCTGATATTCTAGATATTGTCGTGTAGAAGGCTCCTATCAGAAAAGAAAAATAGAAARTATTTCTGCAAGTATTTCTCTTAAAATTCACCATTTTAATTCATGAAAATAAATATAGATTTTTACTAACATCTCTCCTACGATATAACATAGTTTTCCATTAGCTATTTTGGTTTGTACAATTTCTATCTCTATGATCGGTTGAGATCCTGAAGTCAGAAGTATGCAAGGCCATCAGCTGCATAAGTGCTTTCCACCATTTGGATCAGTTAAATTTTGGTGTCAACATTCTCTCTTTACATATATCTTAAAGCAAATAAAATTAAATGCAAACTAAGATGTCAAAGATATGACAAACACTTACAAGAAATAAAATTGTTGAGAAAGATGTTATAGCCGGGATCACCATGGAAGAGTCTCTTTCATGGTACCTTGACCTTGTTAAGAAAATCAATTGCTGTATGTATTTCCATCTGTTGCGTAAGGATGGGTTTTTGAATTCCTCGTTCAAAGAAACTCATAAACTGATCAAAAAGAATTGGGTGATCTTTGAGTATCTTTTTTCTATTCTTGATTTACAACGAACGACCATATTTCTATRCAAGAGATCCAAATCTTTGTTTTCCTAGAGTGATRGAGTTGAAGTGTACCTTCTCCCAAGCCTCATTCAATAACTTGTGAGGGAGAAAAGGCCAATAAATTCTTCTTCTTCTTGGTTAAGAAGTGTTCTCCATTTAAGTTTYTAAGGGATGAAGAAAAAACATATGCAGATATACTAGTAAGTGAGCTCAAATTTGAAAAGGAAAATGTTTCATGTTAGTGGGTATGTAAATTGTTTGGTAGTTGAGGCACGTGCACTGCGCGAATTATGATTTAAACTCTTAATAATTCAAAATATGTTATACTATATCTTTAACAAAAATACATCAATACATATAACAATATTACACTAAAAATGTTTTTATAATAGTTGCCATTCTACTTGACACGTATTAATTGAACAAAAATAACTTTTTTACTATTTGTTTTCTAACAAATATTTCCAATTTTACTTAAATATATAAAAAAACGACAAGCTTTCTTTCAGTAATATTTTGTAATAGGAAACAAGATTTGAAAATTAGTAAGTATGTAGCTCTTTTGTGGGTTTACCTACAGTAATAAATAARTATACTTCAAATTTACAGAAACATGAGTCAATTTGTACTCCATATTTTTTCGTGCTTTACTCAAAAGTTCTGATAGGAAAAGGATTACCCTTTCAATAGTTGCATATCCTCCTCGTTTAGAAATCCAGGATCACAAACTCTGCATGACTCAGCAGTTAGCTTAGAATCCTACTAAAATATGACATCCTTTTGACTGTCTAATGTAGTTYAATGAATAATAATAATGTCAAGATTGATGAATGTCAAAATTATACATATTTTGTATTATTTTGTTTTACAATTTTATCTTACTATGACATTAAATTATGATCATTCATGTGCTATTTATGCATAAATTCACGTATTCATTGTTAGTATAGGAGTAATCTGATTTTTATTGGCTAAATTCTATTAAAGTTCTKCAGAAAATTRCACAAAGTAGAAAAGGTAAAAAGCTAAGGTTGGACATTCGAGAGCATGCTTCAACATCAGGATGCTAATGCATCGGTTGATCGAACAAGGCATTTGCCCGAAGCAAGTTGCCATGTTGCTGCTGAAATTTAGTTAAAATTGGGTAAGGATAAGAGGCAAAAAAGAACAGAGAAATGATATAAAGAACCTCTTGGAACTTGAAGTGGAAGAAAAGTCTCAAAATAATTAATTAAATATTGACAAATTGGCAAGAAGTGACACATGGATGCACCTCATTAGACAACAAGAAACACTTTATCTGATTAACCAACAACTTGCAAATCTGATGAACTATAAATAGAGAACAACAASAAGAAGAAGACATCGGCTAGCAGTTCCCCATTTCCTAAGCTTGAAAGCTTTCCACCATTTTTTCACTTCCAAATCTATCCATGGAAGCTAAAAGCTAAGAAGGGAATTGCTACTATGGTAATAGAAAAGATATAAAAACCCTTCATCAGCTATGATAGCAGCTGAACAATTATAAAAGGAGTCAAGAAGATGATCAAAGCTGGGTTGCAAGTGGATACTGTAGYATTGACAATTGCAGAAGTACACTTTCGTTTGTAGGAGTTTATTATTCATTTTATATTCTGTTTGTATTCAGTTAAACCAAAGATTTGATTATCTATACAATAGAATAATTTATGCTATCTCTTGTTTTATTTACTTGAGCATGAGTTAATCTTTTCTTAGTTACGAATTATGGTGAACTTAAGTATTGATGATGTGCTAATTAAAGTTTTTCATACTTAAACTAATTTACAGTTCATCCAAGGGATATAGATCCCGATGGTAAACCACCCTTTGAGCTAGATTTGATAACATATGGTGTGATTTTAATTCTAGTGGAAAGCCTTGGATAAGTTTACGGCCAAGGCGGCTGTACGGTACAGCAGCCCAATTTGACAAATCCAAGTTCAGAAAATAACATTTCATGAGTCCTTAAGCCATAAAAATTAGTTCAAGTAATGAYATAGTATTGTCGTGGCATAGGGTTATGCCAAAAYTGCCTCATACGTCCYTAGGGTATTTGTGTGAGTACAATTTCATTTAAGGGCTAAAATTACATTTTGAAGAAAGCTAATATTTTTTAGCCTAAAACCATTGTGGRAACCACATAACACTTGAGCGTCAAATAGCAAGGTAGCGAGGGTCTCGGGTATCTTGTGATAGAGCTGCTTTATTATAGTGTCAAGGGTTTAGTCACCTAAGGTACTGTGAGGCTAATGTYAGGGAAGGTAGTATATCCAAAAGTCGAAAAGGTTCAGGACTCTATCCATTTGACCGACATACTCCATGTTGTAGCATTCCTTTCCTCAATCCTGTAGCATAGGTATGTCTRTATACCGATATACTCACCATACTAACCACGTTGTAAATGATGTTGTARCATGCATAACTGTATCTTATAAACATCATACTTAAGGGATCCCTAATTTCCTAACTAAATTCCATTCCCAATAATTATCCTTCTACTTACTTGTCTATTGCTTTCTACCATATAAGCATTGTCATTGAAGTTTCTTTAGCTTTATCTTATAAGTTACAAATCCCACGAATCCCAATTTATTGAATCATTCTTTGTAACATTCATACCTATGCTATAGCATCAATCCTCATGGATAGCCATCTACTTATCACTATATTACCTGTTAAACCGTGTATACTTTCGCGAACTTATTGAACTCATTTATAATATTATTGTATCATGAAAAAAACACCAACAGAGGTTCCATCCAGCACTTACAGAATTCAATAATCCTTCTCTTTTGTAATGGAAGCATGAGCTTTACATATGTCTAAACAAAATGATGAAGATTAGCTATTCCTTTAACTAAAATAGGCTATCTCATTGGCATTGAGCTCTTACTTGAGACTGTTGAGAATAACAGTGGATTTCATATTTGATAGGAATAAAAATAAATCCCAATCTTCAACTAATATTTGCATTTAGAAGGTTTAGTAGTTGGGAAACGTGGAAAGCTTGACATATAAWTGAATCTTATTGATTTAAATTTTAGTATTCTATTTCGTTAATTTCAACATTAAATTTTTTAAGGTATGAATCTCATATTCTGCATGCGCTCTGGTCCCTTCTTCTTTGCTGTCCTAAGATTGGGGGAAAAAAAAAGCTCAGACATTAAAGTGCATTAAATAGGAATAGAGTTATAACATGGCCACCAATGTTCTTCCCATAATTACATTCCAGTAGCAATGAGAAATTACAAGAATCGTAAGTCCAAAATAATATTACTAATAAATACATGAGTTGCTTATAGTCATTCTTACMGCCCCCATTGAATTTGAGATATGGTCATTTGTCCAACACCATGCACTTGCTTACAGCCCCCACTGATGAAACGATCAAAACAATGTGCATTTTAACAAGATTTACATGCCTCACTTGCTCACCAATAAGACATCATAACATGCTTGGTCAGGTTAGTCAATGCAATGCAATTACAATAAGATGAACTAAATATACATATAAATTGAAAATTTTGAATTGAAAAATAAAATATAATTTCTCTTGRAAAAAAATAAATTTGCACTAGTATACCTGTTGGTGTGCTGAAAWTTATTAGCCGAATCGGCTATTCTAGTCATGACATGCTAAACTTTTCAACACAACGAGGCCTAATTTCCAACTAACTYACTGTATGATCACCTTACCTAATTCGCAGCGACCTCTTTTTTGAGTGTTCGGTTCTTGAGTTAGCTTTAGTAAACMCTCACAAAGTGTGCCAACTCAAAAGTTTGACCAAGTGTAAGAACATATGCATGCTATAGCTAAGATAACAGCGATTAAGCTCGGAAGGATGAGTAAACAGGCTGAATARTTATGCAAGCTAAGCTAAATGAGAAAACTATATATATATGACACTACTAGCCGAAAATAAAGTAGACTGCARCTAAACTAAAAGTATGAAACTAGCAAGAAAAGAAAATAAAATTAAAMAATATAAATACAAAGTACAATTGTAAATTATGCTAAATAGGAGTAGCTATGGCTAATACAAAAAAAGGCTSACAAGTTGAGCAAACTRTTGATTTACACTATTAATGCAGTAAACAATAAAGCCTTAAGAACTACAAAGAAMMAAWWAAWWMMAAWWAARSMWTKSKRAAAA
>MEJB01000043.1:1763502-1780701 GCA_001752375.1 Rhazya stricta
GGAGGAGGAAAGCGAGTTAGTGTGCTCAGGTTCCTTCAACATGAACTAGCAAGAACATATCAACCATGTATAAATAAGAGAAGATGAAAGAGGAAACAACCATCTAGAAAAAAAGAATAGCTGAAAGGACAGAGGTTACAGGAAAATCGGCTATGGGCTAAACAAGATAGAACCACTGGGCCGAAGAAAGCGGGAAATGTGCTGCTTGCCAGTCGAAGAAAGGGGACTTAGGCCAAGAAAGATGCACAGGAGGAGGAAAGCGAGTTAGGGTGCTCAGGTTCCTTCAACACGAACCAGCAAGAAAATATCAACCATGTATAAATAAGAGAAGATGAAAGAGGATAGGAAACCTCCATCAATCAAGAAATCAAGCATATTATCTTTATTTTATCTTTAAGTTATGTTTTAGCAATATTTGGCTAGTTTTATAGTAAATTTCCTCCCTATTTTCTAGCTTTTTAGCTAGGTATATCTTGTTATGTTTCTTACATGTTAATGATATTTTTCTTGACTTTTTGAGTTGTTTTGATTCTTAATATGCTTTCTTATAGCTTTATTTAGTATAGTTTTTCGTAATTTCTTTCTTTATCTAGCTTTYCTTACAATTTAGCTTAGTTGTTYTGTTTCCTATGCATTTTTCACAATGCTTTATTTGTAGTTGTTCGTTTCTTTGTAGTTCTTAAATCTTTATTGTTTACTGCATTAATAATGTAAATGATTAGTTTGCTTAANATTAGTAGTATTAACATATAGCTTGCAAAACTATTTAGTTTGTTTGCTCAACTAACTTAGCATAATCGACTATTTAGTTTAAGTTCCCATTTCACTTGAACTTTCTTTGGAGGAATATTTTTAATAGGAAACAAGATTTGGAGATTAGTCACTATGTAGATCATTTTTGTTCTAATAGTATAGGAGATATTAATTGAGGCATACCTTCAAATTTATAGAAGCATGAGTCAACTTGTACTCAAACTCTAAGGCCTTTCATTGTTACCTAAAATTTTAGATAGAATAAGGAATACCCTTTGAAACAACACCTCCTTCTTGTTTCAAAATCCATGAATAAAAAACTATGCAAAAACCAAAATGTGCTATTTTACAAAATAGTTTAGCCAAATATTTTATTAAACAATGGCAACAGATTGTTAGACCATTGCAAATGAAAACAAAGTTCCCTACAAATCCTTCGAGATGTAATATTTTACATGAAGCAGCACTGATACGTATAGAGCCAACTATTTATCATAAATTCTCTCTTTTAAAATTGGCTTTTGGTGATATTGTAGAGCTCTCCATATCATAGATGATATTGATGATCTTAAACCAAAATCAATTGAAAATGTCAATATAGACATGATTGGTAAAAATGAAGAGATGCAATTGAATCATAACTAAACCCACTTTCGAAACGTGRGGTTCTTGGTCCTGTAGTCTGAACATCGTTAGGAGTATAACCARTTCATAATACATGGTATTTATATGCRAAAATGAGATGGAAATAATGCATTCTGAAGATATAAAACAGGATTAAGGMTCAAGACTTTTCACAAAGACAATGTAATGATTGCATAAAAACATATTCACCGGTGATGAATACAACTATGTTCAAATATCTTGTAAGATTAGCATCACATGAAAACCTAGACATGTGTTTAATAGATGTATTCTCTATTTATATACATGTATTACTAGATAGTGGTATTTACATAAAGATCCCTCACATAATCTTTCATAAATTTCTCATAAAAAACATKCCATCAAATTGAAAAAATCCTTGTATGGACTAAAACAATTTAGACATATATGATTTAATCGTCTTAGCAAATATTTGTTGAATGAGGGATACAAAAATAAAGAAAATATATAATGTAGTCACTATTATCATAGTTTATGTCTATTTAAATTTAATTGAAACTCCTGAAGAGCTCAACAAAATTGCTGATTATATGAAAAATGGATTTGAGAAAAAGATTTAGGAAAGATAAAAGTTTTTCTTGGTTTTTCAAATTGAACATTTTCCGGAAGTATTATTTGTTCATCAATTCAAGCATAGAGAAAAGTAATAAWACAATTTATATGGATAGTGCACATCCATTGGAATCACTTATGGTTATTCGATCACTCAGAATTGATAATGATCATTTTCGCCCCACTTGAACATGTGGAAAAGATATAGTCTTGAAGTACCATAATCTTAGTGCAATGGATGCATTAACTTATCTTACAAATTGCACTTGACTTGAAATACCTTTTTATATACATTTCATTGCAAGGTATAGTTATTCAAGGATTACTATATCATAGAGATCTATTAAGAAAATCAAAAGAGTTACATGCTCAAGTCATTCAAAAAGTATTGCAATTCATGAGCTTGTATTGCTCAAAATTCTAGAAAACTRATGATATTGATATTCAACAAATTTGCTYAAGTGATAAGGCGTATGACTTATTTATCAGAGCATTACAACTATCTACATTCTGGAATATGTCAACTTAAAGACATCCAGTGATCATTTATWTCAGGAGGAGTAGTTTTATTATTTTTCCTACATTCAGAACTTGTTCCGTCAGGTTTTGAAGGTTGCATTTTCCAGCACTCACAGAATTGAACTTAAGCAGATCCTTCTCCTTAGAAGTGGAAGGAAGWGCTTTACATAWGTCGTAAAGAGAAGAATGATGATTAGCTATTATCTCATGGACAAAAGCTCTTAGTGGAGATTGTTGAGAATAAACATGGATTCCATATTTGTTAGACATAAATATAAATCTCGAAGCTTGGGTAACTTCAACTAATATTTGCATTTAGAAGGTTTAGTAGTTGGAACATATSGAATGCATGATATCCAAATTGTAGTTTGATACAAGATATCCAAATGTTAGTTATCCTAGAGTGATAAAGTACAAGCATACCTTCTCTCAGTGTCTCAAAATCAATAACTTGTGAGGGCGAAAAGGCCAATAAATGCGTCTTATGCATGAATTATGATTTAAACAAGTAATAAGAAAGTCGTTATTAGTCATCGACTGGATGTTAGCCTATTGACGGAGAATAACGCCAATTTAGCTCTTGTCTAGACATGTCCCAGGACTTCAACAGTTTCTCCAACATCGGGAGATTGCTTGTGGTTTCATCTACACATTCAATTTTAGTTGTCCAATTCTGAAGCTAACAATTGCCAACCAATACTTTTTCGCATTCAACCTATATTTTGCCTGTAATTACTAACTAAAGTTGGTTTAATAGATTTGTTTACCAAAAATAAATTAGAAACTAACAAAATTCATGTATAAATTGATTCTATGGTTGGTTTYCGAGCAACAAAATATTTAATCGTTAAATATTATTGAAATCTGGATGATTTAGTAATGGGCACAGAATGACGTGACCGTCCACCCGACTCCTTAYTGGTCCACCATTGGATGCTTTGCCAAGTTTTCACTAACTCTAATACTGACATCTGGGTAAGTCAAGAGGTCATCATACTGGGAACCAGCTAAACACAGTACTTTTCCTACAAGAGTAGTCATTCAAAGTTGACCGATGGAGTACTCCATCCAATCAAGTGTCAATCAAGCAAGTCTCAAGCAGGTCACGTCAACATCAGTGTATTTTTAAGAGTAACAATAAAATTTCAGTTTTGTAAAACTATAAAATGCTGATGTTGGTATCATGTCAAGCATGCTCTTTTTTATGCTCTTTTCATAAGACAAATCAATGCTTATTTCCATGTTCAAGTGAACAAAAATAGATTTGTTTAGAAACAAGTAACAATATTTAAATGCTCAATAAATCGATAATTTAAAGAAAGAATTCCAAATCAGCTTTAAAAGTAATCTCACAAAAGCATTATGTGGAAGAATAGTTTTAAAAGGGACTCACCTGCGGGCACATTATTCCTACTTATCCAGCTAGAGCTCGAGCCTAGATCCTATAGTAAAGGTACCCTCATATAAGACATAGTCATGATGATAAACTCTAATATCTATAGTAGGGCTAACTGTCATAAAATTCTAATCAAYATCCTAATGAATGCATTGGTGCATTTCTTTGGCTTAACCAGTGATGCAAGCAAAAGTAATTTCAAATCAAGTTTTGAATTATTTATCAAGATGATTTTAGTAACCAAGATGTCCTAATTTCTCAAGGAAATGATCTCTAAAAKTTTTCTAAATTATATGAAGTCATTTCAAATTATAGAAACTCAACAAAATAGTTAAGGGTCTAATCTGCCAAAAACTGCCAGCATAGAGTGTTTATAGCATATCTTGAATTATAGAATTTATTTACTCATTAAATTTGTGGTAAAATGATATTAACACACAGTYATTTCTAACTATATGCAGAATTCTACAATCAGATTTAATATTATTACTCCGTAAGGTCAAAACAGTGAGATTAATGTAAGGTGACTATAATTGACCACTGTTAGATTCCAAGCTTATATCTTAGGCTCTACTAAGGAAACATTAATTAAATTTGTCTCATTTTGTTGCTGAGACAACAAGGATAACAATCACATAAAGCTCATTACCTATAGATTTATGGTTAAGTACCATTTTACAACACAATAGTCGGGTGCAGCAGGGGAATGCAAAACTGATAGCATATCTTAAGTTTCACTATTCCAAATTGAGTGAAATAAATCTTAAATTGTTCTCAAGATAATAGAATTTTCAACGACATATCATACTCGTAATTTAAACTTACCATTAGTTTTGCAAGGTTCATCATCTATGTTTTGGGAAGGCTATAATCATCACCTATATCTTACTTGAAACCTAAGAATCAATACTACCATTTAGTATAATCCAATACTATTTTCTATTGTCCCTCCATAAATTCCAACCAAAATAGGGCAAGGAGCTTGATGATATCAAAATTTTCAACAAGCATGAATTTTAACTATATCACAACCATTTAATTACAAGATCATTCAATCATGTCATTCTCATCAATTGCAATCATAAAATCACTCAATTTAGTATTCATGTTTGGTGCCAACAGTCACGTTTATAGACATGCAAAATTCCATAAAAACTTAGAATTTAACAACTATAATAACAATCCTTAGACATCTATCAAAGAATCTTACAACCTGAATCAAATTAATAGCATCTTTCAACCTAAACATGCTTTGTAAAGGGAGTTATAGATATTCACCATAAGTAAGAGGAAAAATCAAAGGAAAATCCTAAGCTTGTGTTGACGGAATGGAGCTAAGGATGAAACAGCAAATTGAAGAATGCAGCCAGATTTTCCAGCAAGAAATGAACTTGAAGATCTTCTTGAGAGCTTGAATGCTTACGGCAAATGTTTAGGGTGAAAAGAAGAAAATTCTTGCRAAGAAAGAGAGGGAGATGTTGGGCGAGAGAGAGTGAGTTGAGAGAACTTCTGCTAAGGGAATGAGATGGGTAGTTTGAYAAAGGAAATGGAAGGGTAGCCGGATGCGGAGAGGGTGATATTTATAGAGGTGAATGTCATGGGGAGATGGTTTAATTCATCTTCAGGAAAAACGGTTAAGACTCTTCAGAAAAATGATTAAAACTCTTGGAAATGAGGAATGAGGTAGGCTTTAAGAAAAGAAAAGGGAATTTAAATCTTGTATAATGAAAATGAATTAAGGCTTCTTCAAGAAGCTTTTCAAATGAAAAAAATTAAAGAAAGAAAAAGGGGAAAAATCGAGTAGGGGATATTAGGAAATCTGATGGAAATTTTACTTAAAATTGTTTTTAATAAGTAACAGACAAAATTTGCAATGTAGTTTTGGACTATAGTTAAAACAAGATGACAATTGACATGCAAAAATCATAGGGAATAGGGATTTTGAATCGGGTCGAGCTAGGAATCAAAGAAATGAAATTTTGAATTCAAAAGATGAGACAAGGATGTTGCATGCCTTCTTGGATAATATGCACAAGTAAGAATTTAGAAAATATAGAAGAAAAAAAATTGCATGCAAAGTCTTTTAGGAAGAATGGAAGGCCATGCATACGTTGGTTTTGTAGTGTAATTTCAAAATTAGAAATGGGACTTCCTATTTAAGGAATATTCGGCCAAGCTAGGGTTTAAGAAGGAAACTTTTATCACAAAATCAGGTAAGGTTTGAATTAGAATTTTCAGTTTAGTCATGAAAAATTGCACGTGAAAGTGTTGATTACTGCGTCCTTGTAGTAAATTACTTCACAAGTTTAAGATTACCAAATGAATGTAAACATATCAAATAATAATCAAGATTGTAGAGAGATGATTTATCATGGTTTGGCATAAATGCCTACATTCATGGGACCGTCAATCCACTAAATCAAAGAGTTCAAGGGACTTACACATCAATCATTTAATAAATTAAAGCTTTTAATAAATTAAAACTCCTCTTTTGTTGAATCTTATAGTCATTGATGAATTCCTGAATTGTTGGTTGACGAAGATGTTTGRATGCCTTGTTCCTGCTGCTGAAAGTTCTTTCAGCTAGCTTCCTGAATCTTCTCAGGATAGGGTGAATTTTAGGTAGAAGGTTGAACAACAACTAGAATAAATCAAAGCAAAAACATCAATCATTATTGAGTAAACATTACTCAGTATTCATCTATGAACAAATACTATTATGTCTATTTAATGCAACATCAATACTTCTCTCTGTATTTATTAACTTATTCCAGACTAGCATGCCAATTATATAGACGATCTTACCATCACTGCCTAATACATATAGCATAAAGTATTCACTAGAAAATCAAGAAAAATAATATTCATGCAATTGAACTWAACGTAAAAGATTYAAACATTTGGATGAAAATTGAACTTACCTCAATTAGCACTTTCAATCAAATACTTTATAGAAGTACCTCAATTGAACACTCATATTCGATGAAAAGCTTGGAAGGAATAGAGACTCGTGCTCAAAAGCATTAAGGTTTAAAAGGTTGAGATGTAAAGAAACGAGGTAAATATTAGATAGTCGTACTAATAACCTATTATAATTGTGAATGAAAAGGGARAAGTTTAGAGAGAAGGAAGAGGAGAAGAGAAAAGAGTTAAAGGARAAAATTATTAAATTAATTGTTATGAACATATATAAATCAAAGCGATCTATTTATAATGATTAAACTTCAGGGTTTCTTAGTTTGAAGGGCAAGAAAATCATTTATCAATATAATTATTTTTAAAAATTTCATATTATATTAATACATTTTATGGTTAAATAAAAGGCATATTGTATTTAAATCAATAAGAATTTTAAATTATATTCGTGCAGTGCATGTGCCTCAACTATTAAAACTTGTAAATGTAAATATTAGTTAAATTGACCCTAATAAATGTACAATATACTTTTATGCCCATGAGCGGGTCCCTATTATTTAAATTGATAACTAATCTTGGTTTGATTCAGGTATATGTAAAACACTTGGTTGTATTGCTTAGAGAAATCCCTATTATGAACAAATTTTATAAGTGCTTGAAGGAGGAACCTCCAAAATAATTCTTTTATTTAAACTACCTTAGATACTTAAAAGGATTATGTTTTTCCTTTTTAACTACTGAAAAAATGTGCCTTTGGGAAAAGATGTTGGAAAAATAAATAACTTAGTTTATCTTTTCTAAAAATTATTTCAAAAAGCAATCGGGAAGAGTTTAACATAATTTTTAACTTAAAAAAAAAGATAATTCAAAGGCATATGCTTCTATGCAGTGAAGCTGCATTTTTGACTGTTGGGGTTTATGCTCTGGACAAGTACGTCTTGGGTCTGATGGGCCGTTTCGATATTTTGGGCGACTTTTAATCTAAACAACAGCTTTAATTCTTTTCTAAAATAGAAAAAAATAAAGAAAAGGGAAAAGAGTGTTTGTATTTCAATAATGGGAGAATCAGACAAGTTAAAAAAGGTGGTTATCTAGAGAAATTTTTGGGATCACATCAGACAAGTTTATTACAAAATTAGTTGGTCCTCTACCAAAGTTTTCTAATATGAAGTTCATTAAGAACTTTCCAGGAAATAGTGCAAATTTATTTTTCCAGGAGAAATTATATTTTATTTTTAAAATTCAAAATTTTTAATTTATGTGTATATTTAATTCAGCATATTGCAACTGCATTGCATTGAGTAACCTCACCAATCATGTTTTGATCTTCTTATCAGCGAGCAAGTGAGGCATTTAAATCTCATTAAATGCACATTGTTTTAATCGTCTTATCAATGAGAATATAAGCAAGTACATAGTATTTGACAAATGGCCAAATTTCAACACAACCAATTAATTATGTTTATTTGCAATTTTATTGTGGACTTAGGATTCTTGTAAATTGTCTTCTGGGACTCAGGATTCTTGTAAATTCTCTAGTAATTCTTGGAAGAACATCGGTGGCCATGTTCTTACTCTATTCCTATTGAATGTATTTTAATGTCTGACAGGATTAAAGAAGCACTATTTCTTTTTCTTTTTCCTTTTTGTGAACTGCTTTCCTAGAACAAAAAAAAAAATAAAAAAAGAATGCAGATTTGCCTCACTGGTAACAAGTAGTTGCAGTCCCTTCCAGGCCTCTTCCCGACACTATTTCGCTATCAAATGATGCACCTGTAAGACAATGAAGAAGTAATTTTGGGATCATCCTCTGAACTAAATTAAGTCGGAATTCCATCAGTAGACTAGCCTYCCTATAAGCTTTTGGATAATCCCCTGCACTAAGTCAAATCGGATTTCAACTAAATAGRATATTATTATTCTATTCTACAAGAAAAATGATGGCGTGAGACGAATTAGACTCTTGGTATGAAATCTTATTCACTATTGAGTCCTTAATAAATTGATTCGCAAAGAAATCAACCTTTCTTGATTCTAGCATTACATTAGAACTAAAATCAAGAAACATATAAGCCTTTGAATTTTCAATACAGCCTACAAACACACTTCTAAGTTCTCTAGATCCCAACTTGGTTCTTTTACATAGTCTAGGTACCTATACACCCCCAAACTCTTAAATAGGTCACGTTTATTTTTCTCTCTATAATTCATATGGATACACTATAATCTTTAATGATGGGATTCTATTATTTTCATGACATGCTGCAAATAAAGCTTCGCCCACAAGTTGTTCGGAAAACCAGAAATTAAGAATATAACATTTATCATATCTTGTAAAGCCATCTTTTTATTTTCAGACAAGGTATTATTATTATTATTATTTTTTTTTTGGTGCGTATGGTAAATTGGTTTGGTGAATAAGTCCATTTTCTTCATAAAACTTTGAGAAATCATTAGAAAAATATTCACAATCTCTATCACTTCTCAAAGTTTTAATTCTTTTATTTTGTTAGTTTTTTGCAAGAGTCTTATATGCTTTAAACATATAAAATGCTTCATACATAGTTAGACATGTACAAATCTAGAGTAATCATATATCATAGTTTTCATTCACACACTCATTGAAAGATATGCATGAATTATTTATTTGAGGTTTTAAATGAATAAGAGTTGGCAATTATATGTCATGCATTCCGCATTTCCCAACTACTAAACCTTCTAAATGCAAATATTAGTTGAAGTTGCGGTGAGCTAATAAAAAAAACTGTATTCAAAAGAAAACAAGCCACTTATCAACTACACCATGTAACAACAATCTACATGAATCGATAACTATACATAAAATATGTAAACTTTCATATATGTGTATGTTATGAATCAGCTACATATTTGTCCTCTTGGAAATTTCATACACCTGAAATCTTAATACAATCTAATTTTACTCTACTGAACATCAAACTCCAATATAATTCTACATCGATTGTGCTGAAACCATTGTTGCATAGTTCTTGCAAACAGTGATCTTACTATAGAGAAACAACCATTTCACTATATCTTAATCAATGAAAATATCAGTTGCATTAAATAAATGCAATTCCATGGAAATAGTTTAAAACAGAAAGCATAGCTTTAGAAACATTAGACAAACAATAACCTCCGCTTGTATAATTTATTTCATCAAAAACCTCAAATGACAGAAATAGGAACAACAAAACAAAAGGTATAAACCACAATCAATTATTTTGAAAAACCTAGGGAACCCAAAACCTAACTCCTACTGATCTTAAGTATTTAACATTGGCAAAACACCAATATCACAAATGAACCTTTCCCACCGAATTGCCTTAGTAAAAGGGTCCGCCAATTGAGAAAGAGTACTAATATTGACCATATCAAGTTCCCTATGTTTGACTCTATCTCTAACAAACTATAGAATTTAAGATCTAAATGTTTCGTATTAGTAGACCTCTTGTTATTCTTAGTAGATAGAACTATTGCAGAATCATCACAAAAGACTCTCAAAGCCCTACATACTAAACTATCCATTAGCAGGAAGGCTTTGTGCTCACCGTCAGAATTGGAGGTAGAATCAGTCGTGTTAGCCTCAACAAACTTGGCATACCAGCAATGTGTCTGCTGAAGTTTAGCCTAAACTCCTTCTTCCTATCACCCACGAATAAGGCAGGAACATCAAGTCCAGTCGCTGAAAAACACAGAATTGTCGTGATATCGAGCAAAGTAGGGGAAAGAATCCCGAAAGGGACGTTGAAGGAATTAATATCCGAAGACCAAAACAACAGGTTGTCCATGAGAAGATTTATGTCGAAGTTTTAGTTGGAGGGAGGATGATAGTTGAATTCCATGGTAGACTGCCATTGTTTCCAGACGTGCTCCAAACTCAATTTAGCTGCTCGGTCCACAGTTCGAAGCTAGCTAGACAACTTGGCCACCACCAAAAATTTTTTGTCCACTTGGAGAAGGACCAGTCTGGCCTATAAATAGGAAGGCTGTATCCCTTAGGTGTAACGAGGTACAATCTAGCATCAAAAATGGGGAAAGAATGGAGGGTGCAGCTTGAAATCTCCTTGTGGCGTCATGTCAAATCAAGTTACGTCGATGGGAAAGCTGGGGTTGGTGGAAGCCTCATCTTGGTCATCGCTGCTGCAATGATAATTAGTGTTGCAAATCAGAGGGAAGTAGTGGAACGAGTTTCAAAGAATAGCAGAGGCTTGAGGAAGAAGAGTACGAAAAATAATCTGCTTTGTGCCTATTATGCTGCTAGCAGAAGTCAAAACAAAAGGACAGCTACTAGTCCAAGGTAAACTATCATTACTGAAGCTATCTAGTGGGCTAGAAGGAAGACAGTTATCCAGGCCCAGTAGCCGATAACTGTAGGAATTCTAATGGTATACGAAGCATTACGATGATGTCAACCTTACCTGATTCAACTGACAGGCGCAGATTAKTCTGTTTATGGCAAATCGGACAAGCAAGCCCCCTTTTAGCACTCCACCACATAAATTATCATAACTGGGAAAATCACTAACCGTCCACRATAATGCTGCTAAAAGATTAAAATTCTGTTTAGAAGATGCATCATAAGTTCATACACCTACGTCCTATAGCTCATTCARTTTGAAAATTAGAGATYGTAAATACACATGAATGTTATTTACAGGAGCAGATGGACCAGTACTGACAACGACAATATGAAATAAGGTTGTTTCATACGCATCCAYGGTGGAAGATCGTAAGGCATGAGTATCAGAGGCCATGTGCAATGAGCAACATTCATATTCTTAAATAGGATAAAACCATCATATGCAAATACCAACCTCACATTACATGTATCTTCTGTAAATTTTGGATTTAAAGAATCAAMAGTTTTCCAAGCTTGTGAGTCAGCTGAATGTCTCATACGATCATCATCTATGTGGCCTTTTGCATGCCATCTCAAATCATAGAATTTGAAGTCTTTGCTGACATGAATAGATGTTGTAATGGAGGTTTAAGGGAAAATGTCACAAAACCTTCTTCTCAATTGTCCTTTTTTCACCTATAGAATCATTTTCAACTGTAACCCATCGAGACTCTTTACATGTTTCACAGTCCTTCCATCCTTTTTTATCTCCCCAATACAATATAAAATCATTAGGACAAACATCTATTTTCTCATAGYCCAAAGCCTAGCTGTTTCATTATCTTTTCAGCCTCATAAAAGGATCTAGGAAGTTCTGCACCATCAGGAAAAGCTTCTCTTAACAAATCAGATAATATATCAAAATGCTTATTCAACCACTTCCCCGCACACTTGAGGTGAAGAWGTCGAATAATGAAAGCCAGCKTTGAGAAATTTTTACAACCTAGATATAAATCTTGTTGAGATTCATTAATGAGTTTGTAAAATTTTCCTGCCTCCCCACTTGGGAATTCAACCTCAATCTCAATGTTATTACTAGATGGGCACCCAAATGCATCATGCAACATTCCTTCCATGTCATCTAGYGGAGTATCTACATTTGTCACATTCTGAGTAGACTGTGAAGAACTTGACCTAGAAAATGAAAATTCTCCATGCGCTATCTAATGTGTGTATCCCTTAATAAACCCCCTAACAATCAAAAGTTCACTTGACTCCTCGCTTGTTCATATTACTCCATTTCCGCAATCTYGACACAGACACAAAATCATTCCATTCAAACTTGAATTGTTCATTGCAAAGTTTAAAAAGTTTTGAACATCATTTTGATATGCCAAGGTATTTATCGGAAAATTCATCCTACTTTGTCCACGATGATAAAACTAATGAACTATAGAATAAGGGGAAAAAATTAAAATTAAAGGTATTCATACAAACAACTAAAATATAATAGCAATTTGACAACACTTCAATGCAATTAAGAGCATGGGCTCCCTATAAAACAAATTTTAAAAGAGAAATTAAGAAGTCTAGTTTCCCCCATAAAATAAATTTTAGAAAAGAAATCAAAGGTCCTGGATCCCCCCATAAAGTTATAGTTAAGAGTCTGGGCTCCCCCATAAAAAGTTAAAGTAAAGCAATATGATCACCTTTAACTACTTGTAATCACTATTATGTTGCTATCAACTAGAAACACGAGCATGTGTGAAGCAAGTTTGTGAAGAATTTCTTCTCCTACAATAAAATGGTAACATGTGCAGGTTTGATATTCACAAGAGAGCACTTATGTATCTATATTAACAGAAAATGATGCAATATTAATCTAATATACCCAAGTTGTGAAAGAGACAAGAAAGATGTAAGAATATAGTGTACTTTATTAGAGGGGAAAGGCTAACAAGAATTGTTATTTAGTTTGCTGAATATAAAGCTATAATCATTGTTTTTCAAAAAGTTATGATCATCGATAGTATGCTAAGACTAAGAAACTCRTATGCAAGTGATATACACACCATTAACATCTCAATTGCTTTGTCACAGTTGGCACAAATGAAGCAAATTAGGGAGGCAAACTGGGTGTCTTYATGCATTATTGGCACTCACACAAGTTTATACTAAGCAAACTATTGACCGCTTTGCCATCATGAAKGAAACGATATGAAAGCAAAAATATAAGTACGGGATGGACACAAAAGAGTAGCTCAAGCAATAGATCTAGTAAAAATTATCCTACTTTTAATGCGTGTACAGTTTAACAGTGAATAATGTRAATAGAATTTCTACTTATGCTTTCTGTCTCTATCTCTCAATCTTCCTGATTGAGATTAGCTTTCCTTCCAYACCARAGGAAATAATGTGACAAGCCGAAAATCAGAACTACAGGAGTCGTTATTGACTTGAATAGTCTAAATTGTTCCAATGATCATTTTGAATTTCTCAAACTTCAAGTTATGAAGTCCATTTAGTTTGTCAATGATAACTATCAAACTTACTGAATTAGTTTGCTGTGAAAATTATAAGAACAATACAAAAACTACACAATTTGTATTTTCAGTTGAATGATGAACCAAAATGTGATCTTTCAAAATTCGTTTAACCTAACAGGTACATTTCCTTAAGTGAGTCCCGTTACTGCAATTATCTCTTCGCCACAGGTATATTTCTCACAAATAATTGCCTCTTCACTAATGCACTAAACTTGCATCAAATACACCGGCCACATTAGAACATGCTAAACAAAGTCAAAGGTTCAAAGTATAACACCCTTATTCACTTTTTCATAAAAAATATATTTCTTGGCCTCAGGCAGGATGAACGAAAGGAAAGTCTTGTTTGCTGGCTTGAAGCTCATTAGGGACCATTACCTGCTTTAGTTTCTTCACAGAATGGTATAGCAGTGCCAACTCCTTCCCTTTCCTCCCCACTTCTCATCCTCCTCTTCTATATAATAGATATCTTTCTACCTTTGGCCTAAGTGAATTATGTATTAGAATACTACAAAACTTAAGGAGGGCCATCATACTCATCCTAATATCATCATATGCTCGACAAAAATAGGAAACTAATTTTCTATTGATTACAAGATTATGACTTTCTTAGCTCTAAACAGTGCCTTCTACWACCCTCTCTTTGCCAATTTGATTGTGGTAGAGTCAACCATTAGTCKCTCCACAATGATGATAATCCCTTGGTCCTCTAAGCACAAATTMTTTTTTYGAACATTTTACAAAAGAATCAGAATAAGAGACCTCSATTTCAAATAGCATCGTAAACTTTACATGATTCTCATTTATATAGTTCCCTAATGCAAGTTTCATATGTTTTACTTGATACAAATAATATGCCTCTTTTGCTTTAAGAAATGTGCAATAGCCACATAGATAATTCKTATTTTCAGCTTATATTCTTGTAACAAGRAGATATATTGTATTTCTATTGTATCCCTTATGAGTAGAAGTGGCAAAATTTTTAGAAAGAAAAAGGATCTTTCTCCCGAAAGGAGATAACATACAGATATAAAAATGATGGCTAAAAGATAGTGCATTACCAGTTGAAACATTTCAAAAACACTTAAAGGGAAGAGAAGWTGATGCTACAGTGTAAGACATGGGCAGCCATTTGATGAAATAAAAAGGCAATAGAAAGTTTTTGAAAAGGTAGTCAATCCTATATTCCGTAGGAAAAAGGAGACGTAACTGCTACAACTCCACRGCAYATCAAAGAAATCAAAGGAATTCAAATATTCTGTAATAGAAAATACTAATATTTGCTATATACAAATAAATTCTCAACCGGGTTTTATAATATAATGTTGTGCATACGTCCTTTGGGARTCATATTTTTTCCATCCTTTAACAGCCTAAATTAAGTTCGACGCTGCGCTTTACTAATAAGTTTAAAGAGTGCAAGAGTTGTAAAAAGTGAAAATAAAATACAGTATATGGATTAATATTGAGTTCTAAATGCATATTATATACATACAAGATTTACCTAAAAGAAAGAAAAGCTAAACAAGAAAGAAAAATACACTACACAGGATAGAAGCAACACTTTATTATCTACTGAAGAAAATTTTGATRTTTACAGCTTTAGACCAATGGCCACAAGTAGACAAAGGCCACAAGTTATAAGTATGCAGCACAGCAAGTCTCTTGTAGAGTTGACAAATCAAGTCTTTTCATGTTGTTAATGGATAAAGTTCTATATGAAATCTTTCACGGTTTTAATGAACCAATACATTAACTTTTCACAAATCCATCTCCTCCTTTGCCCCAGAGTAACTGGCAAGTCCACCATATGGTACCAAATTTTCAACTTGGTGGATACGTAATTTTTAGGAAATAGAMTAAGATAAAWTCCCTAATAGAATCTTAAAGTGAACGCAGAAAAATAGAGAATCTTAAAGAAAAACTAAAAGAAAAAAGAACGGAGAAATATAAGTCTTATGTAGCCAGCGAAATTGAGCAGCAAAGGCAACAATTATTATCTCTTCTATGGCCTGAAAAAATTAACAAAACCTTCAGCAAAATTAGAACTCAACCTGAAAGGGGTTCATAAAATCGAACCAATAAATCCTTTTGGCTCAGATTTTCCTCAATTACAAATGGGTTACATTGAAATTTCGGAACATTTGTAAAATGAATTATATCCTGTTTCTATGTTGATGRGGCACTATATCCTGTTTTTGTGTTTAAGTAGAAGGAAGGAAAAATTATTATCTAAATTCAAAATCAATGAGTTATTGGCTAGACTTGTTATTTTCCTTGATAATCATGAAAAATTATGTCAAAAAATAGCTCAACCACTTATGTTAAGTAGTTATAATCAGGAAAGATATTTAAGTAGCAAAGTAAGTTGGAGAGGGTCTASGAATAATGAATTATCACATATGGAGTGGATTAAGAAAAAAATAAAATGGTAATTAGGGGGCTGGATCCACTAAATTCAATGGACTCATTTGTTTGTCAGTTTTTTTGAAATTCTTTTCCCTTCTTTTTAACTATGTTACAAATTTTAAATGTTTAGCAGATCCGTAGGACTAATCAATTATCTTTTCTCTAGTAGAGGAAGAATGCCGTCCAACTTGAGGAGAAGGAGAAGATGGAGAAGGAGATAAGAGATCAGATTACTGAAGAAGGTGAAGAGTATAAGCAGGCTTTCCATGAAAAGGAAATGTCTACAYGGAGACTAATAAAAGCAATAATAGGGACGTCAAGTAAATGTCTTGCCTGGGAAGATGATCACTTGATATCACTTGATCAAGAAAAGCATAACTCTCCTCATTCAAATTAAAGTAGAATTAACAAATCAATTAAGCATAAGAAGAACTTAGTAGCTAGAGATTGAACATCATTGCTAAGAGTAAATCATCAGCATCAAACAAAATTCGCACARCTCAAACAACAATCATCAGAAAATAAGAAAGTATGTCCAACAGCACTCGTATCTCTGGGCAGATAGAAGTAAAGCACATTAGAACAAATACATTAACAGATTGGATTAAAAATTCTTTTATACAAGGAGATCCTCTATCATAAGCAATATATAAATTTAAAAGTAGAAGAATAGCCAGTGCTATATATGATATAAATAACAATTATTATCATTCTTTTATATTCCTCTCCAGATCATCTCTTCTCGGATAGTTGCACACTTATACGCACACAACCTCAGATTTAGTCACAATTTCTGGTGAGAGCAAGAAGTCTTTTTCCTCATTCTTAGAGAATCTTTAAGATTCCGAATCGTCATTTTATATGGAATCTTTCACGGTTTTGATGAACCAATACATTTATGTTTCATAGATCCATCTCCTCCTCTGCCCCAGAGCCACTGGCACCTCCACCATATGGTACAAAAAATTCAACTTAGTGGATATATAATTCTTATGAACAAAAGACACAAAATCCCTAATAGAATCTTAAAGAAAGCGCAGAAAAATAGAGAATCTTAAAGAAAACCTAAAACATATATATAT
>MEJB01000043.1:1785878-1814016 GCA_001752375.1 Rhazya stricta
TTTTCACCATCAACCGAGTTGAAGGAAGCGCGCCGCTTACGGTTGTTCTTTGTAAAGTCGGGTTCATCTTTTATTTCTCCTCTATTGTCTTCTATTCCGTTTGCGTACGATAGTTAGGTATTTAGTTCGTATAATAGGCAAGTAAAAATAGAAATTTCAATACAAGATCGTATTAAATCGTCGAAATACTATTTAGCACCGGTAATGAAGTTGCAAAATCCGAATATATAACGGATCGGCAGCAATACAAAGAATCGTACAATTACGATCGAAAAAGAAATGAAAGATTCTAACAACTAGAAATTATAGGAAGAATTTGAAAAGAAATCATATCAAAAGGACCGACCGAAATAAATAGGTAGAAGGGAATGTTAAGTCCGAATCAACAAAACAAGGATTCGTAAAAACCGTTACGTAATAAGATACAAACAAAGAAATATCAAGAATTTCGAAATAATACAATACGCGTTAATTATACTTTACTAATCAAACAAGTTGTACAAATCGGAAGAGAACATAATTCGCATTCTTATGAAGTATACATCGTATTAGCTGTAGGATAAAAAAACATAAATATAACGAATTAGAACGCGAAAAAGGAACATAGTAGTTATGAAAAATTCGATATAGATCGAATCGGCCCGTCGTCAGATAAGTATAAAGTCAATTCATATATTCCTATATCGAATCCGTATTGAGTAAGTTACGGAGTTCGCGTCGATCGGATTTGCACGAATAAATAGCAATTCTAAGAGTAAAAGTGTGAACTTACAAGAAACCTCCTTATAAAAATTATCCTTGTCGTTCTAAACTCTAATCATTGATACATCTAGAAATAACAAGGTTAGTTATTCCTTCTTATATTAACTCCGTATAAAGAAGTTAAATATCTTCTTCTCAGTTGTCATGTTTGTTTGAGACACCAGGAAAGTTTTGGTTAAATCTATCTATCTTATGGATAAATCCTGTGTGTGTGTGTGTGTTATGTAAATTTGGTATTTTTAGAACGTGAGTACTTTGTTTCACCTTATATGTGGGTTTTAATCGTAACGTTGTCTGTCTGATGATGTTTACTTTTTTAGGGTTTTTTAGGTGTCTACACTATAAAATTGTTTTGTGTGTACTTATGCATTTTTCTTTCTTAACCAATAGTATTTATGAGGGAAAAAACTTTAACGGAAACCAATACTCCGGTCATTTGAAGCTTCCTTAATACCTAGTTTTATCAGTATAAATTTTTATTTATTTTTACAGTTCTCTATAACCATTTCTCTAAGTTGTCAAGGAAATTTATTATATCTCTGAGAACTATAGTATCTACTATTAATACTAGAATTTGGTTGTTAGTACTTTACAACCGTATCTGTCTAAGGTAGTTTCTACTTCTCTACGCTTAACTTAGTATTAATTTGAGTGAAAACTTTACATTTCAAGAACCTTGGATTATCAGGGACTTGTAGTTGGACCTCATATTCGTCAAAGTATTATTTACCATTAAAATATACGCTTTTTTGCTCTACCTTAATTACATCAGATTCTTATTTATGTACTATTTCCGACGTTCTAAAAAGTGGTCTATTACATACACTAACATATCTTAGTATAAGTGGATATGCTTACGTTAATAGCAAGTTATAGAACATTCTAATCGTTGGGGGGAGTGTACTTTTGGATCTGTTCAAAGACTATTAGTGTACCTTACGTAACTGTGTTAAAAGTATTTGTTAAGAGTATTTTTTGTAGGTAGTTTTAACTTTTTAACATACTTAATTTTGTTAAATGGCGTATTAGTTACAATTCAGAGAGTAGTCTAAAACCGTACATCTGTAAATGCATTACCTTTGTGCGCACTTTACCGCACTGTGAAAAAGCAATTGCGTATTTTATGCTTTGATGAAAGTTTAGATTTAACGAAAAATTTATCTAAATAAAGATTAATGAGTAGCATTCGATGTGCGCTGTGATGAGGTTTCACACAATTTATTGTGTTCCGTATGTGGCGCGTTTGTTCCTCGCGTACTACGAAATTTTATTTCGCAGTGGCTTTCTCTTCAGATATACTGCGAAACTCAACAGTAGTATCTCCTCCGGGAACTAGTTGTTGCGAAAAGCCGGTTGTTAAATCAACGTTAAAAACAGTCTATCGAAGGTTTTTCCGAAAATATAAAGGAGATTCGTTTTGAGAGTCTTTTTCGAAGAGGGGAAGACGAGAGCAGGAGCCTTACGTCTTAACTTCCGTTTAAGAAGACGCGAGAGACACAGGAGTCCGGTAGCTGTTAAAAGTTAATAGAAGAACGGAAGAGAGAGGTCGCAGCCTCCATTCTTCATGATTGCAATACCGTTAAAGTTACGTTGGGTCAACGCACTCCTTTTAGACCGTTCTCTAATAACAAAGCCTATAAAAGCTTGAGAAAGTCCAATCAAGATTAAAACGTCCTCCTGAAATGAATTTAAAAAAAGTTCGGCTCTTCTCTAATATGCAAAAAAAACATCGAGAAACGTTGACTTAAGCGACCGATGCATTCTGAAGAGAAGACGATTAATATATATATTTATATATATACAAAATCCAAAAGAAATTCTAAGAGATAAAAAGACGCGAAAGAAATTCTAAGATAATCCCTAAAACACAGAAAACAAGTATTCTTAATATATAGGTGATTCAACTTAAAAAACATGGTATACCACCTCCACGGTCACCGAGACCCCGTCTCCTCCTCTACCTAGATACTTTGTATTTACATAACCAAGTAGTTTTGGCACTTTCTAAGGTATATTTTACTGCTAAGCCTTAGAATTTCTAAGAGATTCTTACTCCTTTTTCTGAAGAACGAGAGTGGTCTTTAACACTGATTTAGACTCCAACACACGCATATTCACACGTTGATAGGCTCTTCTCTACTAGACCTCTCCTTATATTTTCTTACTATTATTAACAATAAATATAGTATATATCGTGACCGATAAGAAGATGAAAATTTAAATATATAACGAATACTATCTCCTAGAGGAACATATTTTCTTAAAAATTAGGTTAGACAATTACATAAACAAGATTACACGAAATGAAGATAGACGGGTCTCTATGCTCACGACAACCTGTATGAAAGAATAAAAGACTACTAACAACAAACTCAACACGCTTAAAACAAACTACGACTACTAAATGAGAATCGTTACTACAAGTTAGAGATCGATGATTCAAGAAGAATACGAATTAACTAAACAATTAAGATGAAATTAAACTTACTCCTCTCAATACGAAAAGAACTAGTTCACTATAGTTCACTAGTAGAAGGGTCCGTTCTGTAAATGAACTGCAGGGATAATAACGAAAATAATCAGAGGCACATCTGTAAAGGAAAAGTACCTTTCGGACGAATATGAGAAGTGGAAGAAGTCATTAGACTAGAGAATAGAGGAAGAGGTAGAAGAGGAAGAGGAGTTCAACCTGCCGTAAGAAGGAGATGATCTCTTTTCTATTAACTAATCAGGATGCCTAGACGATTTGTAAATTTTAAACATTGTATCAATTTTTCTTCCCTTTTCTTAAAGTTTTTTTTGACTTGTTCCGTTTACTAGCGTAACGCTAAATCACCGGTCGGGGATTAATGTTTGTTAAATAAAAAAGAATTAGGTGAGGTATACACTATGTAAGTAATAGCGATCTGGAGAGGGTTGCATGAAACCGATGATTTATAGAAAGACTATATTGATGATTGTATTCACAACTGGATAAAAAAACTGTATTAAAAGTACTTAGATGTTCCTTTTATTGTTCAGATCGGTTATTGAGTAAACTAAACTTAATCTATTATTAAAAGGAAGGAATGACTCCTTTTGCGCGTCCTTCTTGGTTCACATCCCCTTTCTTTAGCTATCAAGCAGCACATTTCCTGCTTTCTTCGGCAAGCTGGTTTTATTTTGTTCAGCCTATAGCAGATTTTCCTGTAACCTCTATTGGCTATTCCTTTTTTTCTCGACTGTTGTTCCTTGGCGTTGCTCATCTCATAAGTTTTTAGCCGTGTCAATCCTTAGCCATATAGCTCCTTGAAGCCATTCTGTCGTGTAAGCCATTGTTTCTTCCTTAGCCGTCTGCATTGCTATTTTTGAAAGTCAACACATGCCCCCAAGCCTTCGCCCTGATAGGCTGCACCTATCAGTTGAATCGAGTAAGGCTTGATGGCATTGTAATGTTTCATATAGCAGTAGAATTTCTACAGTCATCGGCTACTGGGCTTGGACAGCTGTCTTGCTTCTAGCCAGCTAGATAGCTTCAGTAATGATGGTTTGCCTTGGAACTAGCAGCTGTCCCTTTGTTTACTTCTATTGGCAGTAGCAAAATAGGCACAAAGCATATTACTTTTCATACTCTTTTTCCCCAAGCCTTTGCCTTTTCTGCAACTTGTTCCACTGCTTCCCTCTGATTTTCAACTCTAATTATCATTGTGGTCCACTTTTTCGGTCACTGCCAAAAATATCTTTGAGCAACGACAACCATGAGAGACTTCTGACCAATACCAACTTTTCGATTGATGTATCTTGATTTTTCCATGACTCCACCAAGAAGCTTTTCAAGCTGCGCCCCTATATTATTCCCCCTATTTCTGCTTTTTCTTCATTAAACCCGGGGGCTACAACCTTCCTYTTTCTAGGCCAGACTAGTCSTTGTCCAAGTGGAAAAAACATTTTCGGTGTTGGCCAGGCTGTTTGGCTAGCTTCGAATTTTGGACCAAGCRGCTAAAATTGAGTTTGGAGGGTGTCTGGAAACAATGGKGAGTCTACTATGCAATTCAGCTATCATGCTCTCTCCRGCTAAACTTCGATTGAAACGTTCTYATGGTCATCTTGTCGTTTTGATCATCGGCTATTAAYGCCTTCATCATCCTTTTRGGGATTCTTTCCCCTACTTTGCTCGATCTCACGACAATTCTGGTTTGCCGATTACTGGAGATGTTGTTCTTGCCTTATAGGTGGATGACAAGAAGAAGGATTTTATGCTAAACTTCAGCAAACACATTGCAAGGTATGCCAGTTTGTTGAGGCTAACACGGTCGATTCTGCCTCCATTTCTGACAGTGGGCATGGAGCCTTCCTACTCTTTTGGCTCTAAAAATACATTCTYTGTTCAACCTCCTAAAGGTTGGTGATAGGTTTCAAGTATTATGTTGCCCTCTTAATGAATGACCAACCACTTCCCTTGGCTTCTCTTGTCCTTTCCATGATTTACAGGGGCTTGGGTCATTTGGTAGAGGCATTAGTCAGGGCCAACAGTGTTAGCGACGTGCTTGCCCCTTTTTGGGTTCTACACTGTGGCTATATCAATACTTTACTAATTCTGGGATTAGCCAAGTATCAATTGAGGTTTCAAAGTTGGCCTGAGAGGTGACGAGCTATTGGCTATGAGAAGTACAGTTAATCAGTTTAACAGCTAGGACTTCTTTAGCCGAATCTATTCCAACATAGTTGCTACCATCAAATACTTTCCCTATGGCAGGCGACATGAGGATTCTGACTATTTGGGCTAGCCATCTTATCCTCCAGCTGCTACTGATAGGGTTCAGCCTACTACCCGTTACAACAAGATTTCTGTCGCATCGTACTATCCATATTGTTGTGAAAGACAATTCGGGTTGATGCAGGATGTTCCACTCGATCCTCATCTTAACATTTCTTTTGCTAGTCGCTTAGATTTTTCTGATGCTAATGTGAGGAAGAGGGCTACTGAATTTCAAGCAAAACTTGAAAAATTCTCTCTTCATAATTTCCACCCTTATCCTCTCTCTACTTCAGAATTCGACCYTGGTGGGATCCAATAGACACCATTCTCTTCTCAGCCAATTCAATCAAGCATCTTGAGAAACTGTGTATGCCAAGTACTCATGTTAACTCCTYTGCCTCAAATCGAATGCAATTTTCAAGATAAGAAAATGCATCAATTGCTCTAAAGTATTGTACCTCAGGATTAAATCTTTTTCCCATCTTCAAGTGGGCAAAAATGATCTTTATCAACTTCAAGTGATCAGACGATCGTAAGTGATGCCAATGGATGTGCATTATCCATATAATTTTTTATTACCTTTTCTCTATGCTWGAATTGATGAACAAATAATACTTCAGGAAATGTTCAATTTGAAAACCAAGAAAAATTGTTAACTTTCCCAAATCTTTCATCTCAAATCCATCTGCATTTTAGTAGAGCGCTTCAGGAGTTTTAGTTAAATTTAAATAAACATAAAATATATAATTAGGAAYTCAATATGTATTTTCTTTAAGAAAAATACAAGGGTAGACATCATCATTTTTATATTCCCAATCAACAGATATTTGCTAAGACGATTACATTATATACATCTAGATTGTTTTAATCTATACAAAGAATTACAATTTGATGGAATGATTTCTATGCGAATTGTTTATCAAGAACTATATACTTTAGGGATTTTTATGTAAATATTACTATCTAATAATATAAATTACATAAATAGCAATTGCATCCATTAAATGCATGTTAATGTTTTCATGTCATGCTAATCTTATAAGATATTTGAACATAATTGTATCCACTATAGGTGAATATGTTTATGTATAATCAATACCTTGTCTTTGTGAAAAATCTTGAGCCTTGGTCGTGTTTCATATCTTAGACTTCATTATTTCCATATTGTTTCCGCATATAAACACCATTTATTATCAAYTGATTTTATACCTSGTGATGTTCGGACTATAGGTCCAAGAACTTGATATTTCAAAAGTAAGTTTAATAATGATTCAACTACATCTCTCCATTTTTACCAATTTGGTTTGGAATCGTCATTATCATTTATGATATCGAGGGCTCTCCATATTATTTTGAAGAACTTGAATATCTTGACTATCTTTATTAAATTTTCAAATATTTATTTATTTAGTTACTCATGAAATTTTTGAGTTCMCATCAAACTAGTGTCAATWTATTTTTCCATGACAAATTATTTTTTAATTCAATTTTTTCCAATTTATATGTATATTTAATTCATCCTATCAATGGGCAAGTGAAGCATTTTAATCTTGTTAAAATGCACAYTATTTTGATTGTCTTATTAGTGGGGGCTGTAACCAAGTGCATGGTGTTTGACAAATGGCCAAATCTCAACACAACCAATTCACTATATTTATTAGTAATATTATTTTGGACTTGGGATTCTTGTAATTTCTCATTATTACTTGAATGTAATTTGAGGAAGAATATTGGCGGCCATCTTCTAATCTATTCSTATCTAATGCACTTTAATGTCCGAGGTTTTCTTCCTCTCTCTGAGACTGAAAAAAAGAAGGGGCCCGAGCCCAAGAAGCATATGGGAGTCCACCTTAAAAGTTTAATATTAAAATTATAAGGTCTCGTTTAACTAACAATAAAGTAAAATTTTATTTAAATTGTGATTACTCGTAATTAAAATTTAAGGAATTAAAATTCTTAAAAATTCATTTGTCTTATTTGAGAGGTAAATGAATGTAAGCAGATGAGAATATATATTTGTATTAAAATGTCTAAATTAGCCTCATARATAAATATAACAATTTAAATACTAATAAATAATATTGAACTTCTATTTGTCATATCATTACAATATGAAGAATTAAATATAACTCTATTTAATATACATATAAACTGAGAGAATTACATACAAGAACACAATTTCAAGTACATTGCATTGACTAACCTCACCAATAAAATTGTTCTAATAAGGTTGTGACATAATATAATTATGTTAATTAAAATATAAAATCATTTAATCTAGAACTGTTGTTGGTTCGAGTTACAAAAGTCTTACCCTTTCTAATCCAAACAAATTGCTCTTCTAGGCTATAGGGACTAGAAAAGACAACAGCCTCTAATTCTTTGAATATCCATGGGAGCTTTCCACATCAAAATTAATGCCAAATCTTTTTGCACGATATTATCATATAAAGTAATCAKAAGTTGAAATAGTGTATGTTCTTGAGTGACCAATTATTTGTCTTTTACGGGATTGATTAACGAAAATTGAAGAATCATGCTAGGAAGAAATCGATTGACCCATTCACATATATCAATCAGCCGCTATAAGTTGTATAGACTTTACCAATGAAAGACTTCCATTCAAGTGGGATGTGATCCATCCCTTTGTAACATCTATTTTTCATTCACAATTTGCATATGTAATTCATTCAAAATGTTCAAAAGAAGAACTTTAATATAGAAAACAAAAAATCATATAGTTAATTACCTTATCTAATGCTAAAGAGCAGGTGGCGTTGTGTTGTTTACAAACCGGGATACATTTGGAATCGAGATTTGACTTTCATTTTTCTCCTGCTTATCGCTGCTACAATGGTTACTAAGATATATTGTCTCTTCTGTCATGCAAATTAGAAAAAAACATTATGAAAAAAAATGTGAAAATTAAATAGGTATAATTCTTATTCATACACAGCAGTTTGTGACATTTAGTGTAACTATTACATAATATTTAAGGTCAGGTAAATCTTAGTTAAGCTGAGGTATTCAGTTATCGAAAATCCCTCTGTCATGTTACTAATTGGTTAGTTAATCTTATTCTYTCTGGGCATATAAGCAAGTAATAAGTAAGTCATTGACTAGATGTTAGAGACTAACAAAATTCATGTAGAGACKGATTATATGATTGGTTGCAAAGCAACACAAAATAAATTGATGGGTGAACATTACCAACTAGCATATACTTTTCATTTGTACCTTTGCCAAGTAAGGTAAACAAGATTTTTTATAGGTTAATATTTTTATGATTTGGTAAGGTTCTTCTAGTTATGTTTGATATATGGGTTGATTCACTTTCACAATTTGTGAGTATACAAACATGTGAGGGTTTATGGTTCAAGAACGTTTTTACTCAGACCAAGGAAGTTTTATTTACTAAGAATAACAAGAGGTCTACTAACTCTAAACATATAGATCTTAAGTTCTATAGTTTGTTAGAGAGAGAGAGAGAGAGAGAGAGAGAGAGAGACAAATGTAAGGAACTTGACATGGTCAAAATTAGTACTCTTTCTTAGTTGGCGGACCCTTTTACTAAGACAATTCGCTAGAAAATGTTCACTTGTGATATTAGTGTTTTGTTAATGTTAGATACTTAAGATCAGTAGGAGTTAGGTTTTGGGTTCCCTAGGTTTTTCAAAACAATTGATTGTGACTTATACCTTTTGTTTTGTTGTTCCTATTACTGTCATTTGAGGTTCTTGATGAAATAAATTATACAAGCTGAGGTTATTGCTTGTTTGATATTTTTAAAGCTATGCTTTCTGTCTTCAACCATTTCCTGTGAAATGTGTTTATTTAATGCAGCTGATATTTCCATTGATTAAGAAATATTCAAATGGTTGTTTCTCYATAGTAACATCATTGTTTGCAAGAACTATGCAACAACAAATTCAACACACTAGATATAGAATTATATTCGAGTTTGATGTTCATTAGGGTAAGATTAGACTGTACTACGATTTTAGATGTATGAAATTACCAATACGACAAATATATAGTTGATTCTTAAYATGTACTCATATATATGAAAGTTTACATATTTTACATGTATTTTTTGATTCATGTAGATTGTTGTTACATGATGTAGTTGATAAGTGGTTTGTTTTCTTTTAAATACAGTCTTTTAATTAGCTAAGTGTAATGGTTAAAAATCCCAAACTTAAACTAATATTTGCATTTAGAAGGTTTAGTAGTTGGGAAAAGTGAAATGCATGACATATAATTCCCAACTCTTATTCATTTATATTTTAATATACTATTTCTTTGACTATAAAATATGAAAGTGACAGTTCAAAATCTAAAAGTTTATTAAAAGCATATTCATTTCTACCTTACATGTATTTATCAGATCAAAATCTTCTACTGTATTATTTTATGAACCAAATATTTTCTTTAATCATAGTGTGCTTTTTATTAGAAAAGTACAAGATTAATTCACACACTCATTGAAAGATGTGTGTGAATTATTTTTTAGATTGCCTATGATTACCTGCATTTGTACATGTCTATCGAATGAAAACTATGTATGAAGCATTTTATGTGTTTAAAGCATATAAGACTCTTGAAGAAAACTAACAAAACAAAAGGATAAAAAATTTGAAAAGTGATAGAGGTTGTGAATATTTCTCTAATAATTTTTCAAAGTTTTACGAAGAAAATGGACTTATACACCAAACAAATTTACTGTACAGCACTATATGTATATATATCGTGGCTGAAAATAAAAATATGACTTTATAAGATATGACTAGAGAATTTACAAGAATCCTAAGTCCACAATAAAACTACAAATAAATATAATTACTTGGTTGTACTGAGATTTAGCCATTTGTCAAACACCATACACTTGCTTACAATCCCATCAATATGACAATAAAAACTATATGCATTTTAACAAGATTTAAATGCCTCACTTGCTCACTGATAAGACAATCAAAACATGCTTGGTGTGGTTAGTCAATGCAACGCAATTACAATATGATAATTTAAATATACATGTAAATTGAAATTTTTAAATTTAAAAATAAAATATAATTTCTCCAAGAAAAATAAATTCGTATTGGTATACCACATTATGTTCTTACATGTAATCTATTTCCTGGAAAGTTTTGTAGTAAACTTTATATTAGAAACCTTTAGAAACCTTCTGTAAGACCMCTAGTTTTGTAGTAAACTTGTCTAATGTGATCCAGAAAATTTCATGAGTAATTAACAGGATTCTCTAGACAACCACCTAAATACAAAGGTTTTATATTTGATCTGAAGATAACACTAACCCAATCATCTAATACAAGATAAATTCTCCGATTATCGAAACAAAAAYACAYTTTTCCCTTTTCTCCTTTTATTTCCATTCTAGAAAAGAATTAAAGCACAAGAGTTTGYATTGGATTTTGCGCTCTTGTTTAGATYACAAGAGTGACAAACAAATGCATCTTCACCTGAAAAAGTAACAACAATAGTTTGGTCCTGTTCTCTTATGCATATGAGCATATGCCTTTTAATTATTTTTTAAGTTAAAAGTTATTTTGAATTATTTCCGTTTAATTTTTAAAATTACTTTTAGATTAAATGAGCTGAAAAAATAACCTCTAGAAAAGCAAACCAAATATGTTTTTTTTGAAATAGCTTTCTCTTATTGATGATGATGAAAAGAAAAAATAAGTTATTTATTTTTCAAACATCTTTTCCCGAAAGCACATTTTTTCAGTAGTTTGAAAAAAAAAAAAAAAACATAAGCTAGGCAGTTTTAAAGCGCACGGCTTTCAAACGCTTTGCCTTAAGAAATGCAAAGAATTCAAGCACTTGTAAAAGTGATGGCTAAAGTCGCTTTTTAAGTATCTTACCGGTAGTTTAAATAAAAGAATTAATTTGGAGGGCTTTCTTTTAATTTGATCATAAATACATCCTTCTCGCTTGGCAATAGAACCAACTGTGTTGCCGTATAACCTGAATCAAACCAAGACTAATTATCAATTTAATATAATAGGAAATCCTTCCCCATCAGGCATCGAAGAAATACTTCTAAAATTTGTTAGAGTCACTTTAACTAAATTTACGTTTTTATAAGTTTAATAGTTAGGCACATGCACTGGGCAAGCGAATATATTTTAAAATTCTTATCAATTTAAATTAATAGCCTTTTAAATGGTATCAATATAATATGAAATTTTTTAATAAGATTATATTGGTGAATAATTTTCTTACCCTTCAAATTAAGAAACCCTAGTGTTAAAATCATTATAAATAGATCGCTTTTAATTTATATATGTTCATGAGCAATTAATCTAATAATTCTCTATTGTAACTCTTTTCTCTTCTCCTCTTCTTCTCTCTAAACTTCCTTCTCCCTTTCCCTTTCATAATTAATACAGCACGTTGGATTAGTACAACTATGCTAATAGCACCTCATTCTCTACATCTCTACCGCTTTTAAAGCTTAATGCTTTTGAGCACGAGTCTCTATTTCCCCAGTAATTTGATTTGAAAGTGCTAATTGAGGTATAGTTCAGTACTCATCCAATGTTTGAATCTTTTAGCATTTATATCAATTTGCATGAATATTTATTTGTCTTCGATTTTATTAAAAGAATGGGCTTTATGCTATATCTATTAGGCATTGATGGTAAGATCGTCCTATATAGTTGGGCTGCTAGTTTGGAATTAAGTTAATAAATACAGAGAGAAGTATTGATGCTGCATTGAGATAGTTATAATAAGCATTTGGTCATAGTTAATATTGGGTAATGTTTACTCAATAATGGTTGGTGTTTTTGCTTTAATTTATCCTAACTGTTGATTCAACCTTCAACCTAAAATTCGTCGTATCCTCAGAACACTAAGGAAGCTAGCTAAAAGAACTTTCAGCAGTAGGAACAAAGCATTGTTTAAACATCTTCATCAACCAACAGTTTAAGAATTTATCAACTGCTACAAGATTCAACAAAGGAAAAGTTTTAATTTATTAAAAGCTTTAATTTATTGAATAATTGACGTGTAAGTTCTTTGAACTCTTTGATTTAGTGGATTATGTTTGACACCTGGACATGGTTCCATGAATGTAAGCATTTATGCCGAACTATGATAAATCGTACCTCTATTATCTTGATTATTGTTTGATAAATCATGTCTCTACTATCTTGATTATTGTTTAAAAAGCTTCTTCATAAAGCCTTAATCAATTCTTATTATACAAGATTTGAATTCCTTTTTCTTTTCTGAAAAGCCTAGAATTTTGATCATTTTTCCTAGAGTCTTAATCRTTTTTCTTGAAGATCAATTAAACCACCTCCCCAAGACATTCACCTCTATATATATCACCCTCTCCCTACCCTTCCGTTTCGGTCAGCAAACTACCCATCTCATTCCCTTAGCAAAAGTTCTCTCAACTCACACTCTCTCACCCAACATCCTCCTCTCTTTCTTTRCAAAWATTTTCTTCTTCTCGCCCCCGTAAGCATTCAAGCTCTTAAGAAGATCTTCAAGTTCATTTGTTGCTGGAAAATCGGGCTACATTCTTCAATTTGTTTTTTCATCCTATGCTCCATTCGGTCAAGACAAGCTCAGGATTTTTCTTTGATTTTTCTTCATACATAAGTTGAATATCTATAACTCCCTTTACAAATCATGTTTAGGTTGAAAGATTATTCTAATTTGATTCAGGTTGTAAGATTATTTGATAGATGTTTAAGGATTGTTATTATAGTTGTTGAATTTAAGTTTTTAATGGGCTTTTGCATGTCTACCAACATGGCTTTTGGCAGCCAACATTACTACTAAATTGAGTGATTTTATGATTGCAATTGATGAAAATGAATTGATAGAATGATCTTGTAATTAAATGGTTGTGATATAATTAAGATTCATGCGTGTTGGAATTTTGATATCATCAAGTTCCTTGCCCTATTTTGGTTAGAAGTTTACTTTATGGAAGGACAATAGAAAACAGGATTGGATTATACTTAAATGGTAGTATTGATTCTTAGGCCTCCCCAAAACATAAGTGATGAACCTTGCAAAATTAGTGGTAAGTTTAAATTATGAGTACAATATATTGTTGAAAAGCCTGTTGTTTTGAGAATAATTGAAGACCAATTTCACTCAATTGGAATAGTGAAAATTAAGATATTATCAAATTACCTAAATCCTGTCAGTTTTGCATTCCCCTGCTGCATCCGGCTATTGTGTTGTAATGTGGTATTTAAGCACAAATCTATTGATAATGAGCTTTATATGATTGCGATCCTTGTTGTCTTAGAACCAAAATGAGACAAATTTGATTGACGTTTCCTTAGTAGAGCCTAAGATATAGGCTTRAAATCTAACAYTGGTCAATTATGGTCAGCTTGCATCAATCTCACTATTTTGACTTTACTGGGTGATGATATTAAATATGATTSTAGAGTTCTGTATATAGTTAGAAATAACTGTGCTAATATCATTTTACCACAAATTTAATGAGAAAACATATTCTATAACTCRAGATATGCGATAAACATTCTATGCTGGCAGTTTTTGACAAATTAGATCCTTCATCATTTTGTTGAGTTTCTATACTTTGAAATGACTTCATATAATTTAGAAAACTTTTAGAGATCATTTCCTTGAGAAATTAGGAAATCTTGGTTAGTGATATCTTCTTGATAAATAACTCAAAACTTGGATTTGAAATCACTTTYACTTGCGTCAATGGTTAAGCCAAAGAAATGCATTAATGCATTCATTAGGATATTGATTAGAATTTCATGATAGTTAGCTCTACTATAAATATTAGAGTTTATTACCATGATTGTGTCTTATATGACRATGCCTTTACTACAGGATCTAGGCCCAAGCTCTAGTTGGATACGTAGGAAAAACATGTCCATAGATGAGTCTTGTTTAAAACTGTTCCTCCTCATAATGCTTTTGTGAGATTACTTTCGAAGTGATTTCGAATTCTTTCTTTAAATTACTGATTTATTGAGAATTTAAATATTGTATCTTACTTTTAGACAAATCTATTTCTACTCACTTGAACATGGAAATAAGCATTGATTTTTCTTATGAAAAGAGCAGCTTGGCATGATATGAACATCAGCATTTTATARTTTTAAAAAATTGAAATTTTATTRTTGCTCTTAAAAAKACACTGATCTKGACACGACTTGATTGAGACTTGCTTGATTGACACATGATTGGATGGAGTACTGTCTTGGTTGGTTCCCAGTACGAGGTTGGTCGTACTTTGAATGACTAGTTCGGTGGGCAAAGTACTGTCTTGGTTGGTTCCCCGTACAAGGACCTCTTGAATCACTCTTGAATCACACAAATGACAATATAGAGTTAGCGAAAACATGGCAAAGTATCCGATGGTGGACTAGGAACACGTCGGGTGGATGGTCACGTCGTTCTGTGCCCATTACTAAATCGTCCGGAGTCAGTAAAATTTACCGATTAAATATTTTTGTGTTGCTCAGAAACCGATCATATAATTAGTCTGTACATAAAGTTTGTTAGTTTCTAATTTATTTTGGTAAACAAATAAATTAGGTTTGCATGTTGAAAAGTATTGGTTGGCAATTCTTAGCATCAGAATTTAGTTGATCCGGATAGCAAAAGTTGTATGTGTAGATGAAACCACAAGCAATCTCCTGATGTTGAAGAAATGGTTGAAGTCCTGGGACACGTCTACACATTGGCATTATTCTCCGTCAATAGAGTAACATCCAAYTTATGACTAATAACGACTTTCTTATTGCCTGTTTAAATCATAATTTGTGTAGTGCATTTGATTTAACTACCAAACATTAACATGCACACTAACATGAAACTTTTATGTGTTCAATTCTCAAGGGGGTGGGGAGCTAGGAGAGGGTCTGCAGCTGCTAATAGAATATAATTTAAGCTCACTTATTAGCATATSTGGATATGGTTTTTCTTCATCTGTTGAAACTTAAATAGAGAACACTGCTTGACTAAACAGAAGAAGAATTTTATTGGCCTTTTTGCCCTCACAAGTTCTTGATTGAGACTCAGGAGAAGGTCTGCTTCAACTCTATCACTCTAGGACAACTAAGATTTGGATATCTTGTAKAGAACAAGGGTTTGGTCATTGTAAATCAAGAATGTTAAAAATACTCAAAGATCGCCCAACTCTTCCTGATGAGTTTGTGAGTTCCTTCGAAAAAGGAAATAAAGAAATCATCCTTACACAACAGACTAAAATGCATCAAGCAATTGATTTTCTTAACAGGATCAAGGCATCGTGAAAGAGACACTGCCATGGTGATCACTGCTATATGGCCTTTCTCAWTACTCTTTATTTCTTTTAAATCTTTATTATATATTTGACATCTTAGTTGTCATTTCATATTTATGTTGCTTTTGCGATATATGTAAAGAGATAGTATAGACACGAGATTTGAGCCGATCCAAGCGGGAGTAAATACTTATGCAACTGATGACTTTGGTGATACTTTTGACWTAAGGATCCATTTTCGCCCTGGTGTAGTAAATGTATGGGGCATTTAGTATTTTAAATCATGGACTGTGCGACAATTTTGTCTTTTAATTGGGAGACCCACATGGGATCATCAATTGAGTCAAATTCCTTTTCTCAACCTTGAGACAAACAACATTTTCATACATTAGATGTCGTGCATTGCACATGACCCAACTATTAATCTTTAAAAATACACTTCCAATTGCGACACYAACAAACAAGTTTACAATTTTGAATGCATATTTTGTTAATGTTTTTCAAAAATCAAACTCACAGCAGGAGAGAGATGATTGAGATATACAATGTCCAGCAAACTGAAAGATGATTGAAAAGAAAAAAAGAAAAGTAAAAGAACCTTAGTTGACATAACATATCTCAGCTTGATTTTCATTTTTAATAAGAGAATGGAGCGATCATATTACTAAGATTTAGACAGTTCAAATATCACGGGTCCTTGTACGTATGCAGTTTTGGGAACCACCTTTCTAATCGAAAAGCACACTRTTGTACATAAAATAGTAAAGTAGAAGTTTTTGGTCCAATTAATCCTGTAAAGTAGAAAATAATCTGCTTTTAAAAGATTTTAGATTTTGAACTCTAGTTTCTATATTTTATGGCTTACGAAATATATTTCATGCATTCAACGTTTTCCAACTAGTAAACCTTCTAAATGTAAATATTAGTTGAATTTACCAAATATAGAATCCACGCTTATTCTCAACAATCTCCACTAAGAGAGTTTTGCCCCTGAGATAGYCTTTTTTATTTAAAGGAATAGCTAATCTTCATTGTTCTGTTTAGGATATACGTAAAGCTCTTCCTTCCACTTCAAAGGAGAAGGATCTGCTTATGTTCAGTTTCTGTGAGTGCTGGAAAATGTAACCTTCAAAACTTGGTGGGATATACTCYGAACGAAAGAAAAATAACAAAATTACTTCTCCTGATATAAATGATCATTGAATGTCTTTAAGTCGACATATTTCARAATATAGATAGTTGTAATGCTTTGATAAGTAAATCATAYACATTATCACTTGAACAAATCTGTTGAACATCGATATCATYAGTTTTTTGGAGCGCATAGCACAAGCTCATGAATTGCAATACTTTATGAATGACTTGAGCATATAACTTTCTTGATTTTCTTTATAGACCTCTAGGATATAGCAATCCTTGAAGAACTATATCTTGCAAGGAGATGTATAYAAAAAGGTATTTTAAGTCAAGTGCAATTTGTAAGATAAGTTAATGCATCAATTGCACTAAGAGTATTGTACTTTTGGACTAAATCTCTTCCACATGTTCAAGTGGATGAAAATGATTATTATCAAATTTATGTGATYGAACAACTATAAGTGATGCCAAGTGGATGTGCACTATTCATATAAATTATTTTATTACGTTTTTCTTTATATTTGAATTGATGAACAAATAATACTTTTGGAAAATGTTCAATTTGAAAACCAAGACAAATTTTTACCTTTCCTAAATCTTTCATCTCAAATCCATTTTTCATATAATGAGCAGTTTTGTTCAGGTCTTCAAGAGTTTTAGCTAAATTCAAATAGACATAAACTASAATAATAGCGAATGCATTATATATTTTCTTTATTTTTGTATCCTATCATTCAACAGATATTTGCTAAGACGATTAAATCATATACATCTAGATTGTTTTAATCCATACCAGGATTTTTTCAATTTGATGGAATGTTTTTTTGCGAGAAATGTTGATGAAAGACTATGTCTGGGATCTTTATGTAAGTATCACTATCTAATAATACATGTATATAAATAGCGAATACCTCCATTAAACTCATGTCTAGGTTTTTATGTGATGCAAATCTTGCAAGATATTTGAACATAGTTGTATTCACTACATGTGAATATGTTTCTATACAATCAATATATTGTCTTTGTGAAAAGTCTTCAGCCTTAATCATGTTTTATATCTTCAGACTGCAGTATTTCCATCTCGTTTCCACATATAAATACCATCTATTACGAACTACTTATATTCCTGGTGATGTTCGGACTACGGGTCCAAGAACCTCACATTTGAAAAGTGAGTTTAATTATGATTCAATTGCATCTTTTCATTTTTACCAATCATGTCTATGCCGCCATTTTCAATTGATTTTGGTTTAAGATCATCAATATCATCTATGATATCTAGAGCTCCCTATATTATTTTAAGGAACTTTGAATTTYTTTACCAATATCTCTTGGCTTTCTTTATTTGATTTTTAAATGTGGCTATCTTGATCATATAATTTCCTTCTAGTTCACTAGTTCAGAACCAAAAGCCAATTTCAGAAGAGAGAATTTATGATAACCAGTTGGCCCTATACATCTCAGTGTTACTTTATGTAAAATATCACATCTCGAAGGATTTGTCGGAAGTTTTGTTTTCATTGGCAATGGTCTGGCAATAACTTGCATCGGTTTAATAAAATATTTGGCTAAACCATTTTGTAAAATAGCACATTTTGGTTTGTGCATAGTTTTTTATCCATGGATTTCAAAACAAGGAGGAGGTGCTGCTTCAAGGGGTATTCTTTATTCTATCCRAAATTTTGGTAACAACTAGAGGCCCTAGAGTTTGAATACAAGTTGACTCGTGCTTCTAAATTTGAAAAGTACGCCTCAATTAATATCTCTTATACTATTGGAGCAATAAAGATCTATATATTGACTAATCTCCACATCTCGTTTCCTATTAAAGATATTCCTCAAAAGAAACTTCAAGTGAAACAGAAAATTAAACTGATAGCCAATTATGCTCAGTTAGTTGAGCTAACAAACTGAATAGTTGTTCAAGCTATATGTTAATACTACTAACTGAAAATAAGTTAGATTGCAGATTAAGCAATATAAATACAAAATAAGATTGTAGATTATGCTAACCAAGAGTAACTATGGCTAACACAAGAGAAGGCTGACAAGTTGAACAAACTAATCATTTAAACTATTAATGCAGTAAACAATAAAGCTTTAAGAACTATAAAGAAACAAACAAATAGAAACAAAGCACTGCAAAAATGCGTAGGAAACAAAACAACTAAGCTAAATTGTAAGGAAAGCTGGATGAATAAAGCAGTTAAGAAAAACTATACTAGAGAAAGTTTTAAGAAAGAATATTAAAGAATAAAAAAAACTTAGGAAGTAAAGAAAAGCAGCGTTAACATGTAAGAAACATAAGGACACCTAGATATATAGCTAGAAAATTGAAAAATAGGTAGGAAATTGACTACAAAGCTAGCTAAATATTGTTAAAACATAACTTAAAGATAAAAATATAAATAATATACTTGATTTCTGGATTGATAGAGGTATCCTTATCTTTTTCATCTTCTCTTATTTATACTTGACTGATATGTTCTTGCTACCCTAGGGTCAAAAGAAGCTGAGCACACTAACCCACTTTCCTCCTTTTGCATCATTCTTGATTCACGTCCCCTTCTTTTGGCTAGCAAATAGCACAGTTCCTACTTTCTTTGGCAAGGTGGTTCTATTTTGTTCAACTGAGAGACGATTTTCCTGTAACCTCAGTTGGCTATTCCTTTTTTTCTCGACTATTGTTCCTTGGCGTTGCTCATCTCCTAAGCTTTTAGCCGTGTCAATCCTTAGCCATATAGCTCCTTGAAGCCATTCTGTCGTGTAAGCCATTGCTTCTTCCTTAGCCGTCTGCATTGCTATTTTTGAAAGTCAACACATGCCCCCAAGCCTTCGCCCTGATAGGCGGCACCTATCAGCTGAATCGGGTAAGGCTTGATGCCATTGTAATGTTTCATATACCATTAGAATTTCTATAGTCATCGGCTACTGGGCCTGGATAGCTGTCTTGCTTCTAGCTAGCGGATAGCTTCAATAATGATGGTTTAYCTTGGGACTAGCAGCTGTCCCTTTGTTTTACTTCTGTTGSMAGTAGCAAAATAGGCACAAAGCATATTACTTTTCATACTCTTCTTCCCCAAGCCTCTRCTATTTTTTGCAACTTGTTCCACTKCTTCCCTCTGATTTTCRACTCTAATTATCGTTGAGGTCCACTWTTTCRTTCACTGCCAAAAGTATCTTTGAGCAACGACAACCATGATGAGGCTTTCGACCAATACCAACTTTTTGATTGATGTATCTTGATTTTTCCATGACTCCAACAAGGAGCTTTTCAAGTTGCGTCCCTCTATTATTCCCTTATTTCTGATGCTAGCTTTTTCTTCATTAAAACCAGGGGCTGCAACCTTCCTCTTTCTAGGCTAGACTGGTCCTTGTCCAACTGGACAAAACATTTTCGGTGTTGGCCAGGCCGTTTGGGTAGCTTCAAATGGCTAACACTAAGTTTGGAGGGTGTCGGAAACAATGAGGAGTCTACTATGTAATTCAACTATCATTYTCCCTCTAGCTAAATTTCGACATAAATGCTCTCATGGTCATCCTACCGTTTTGATCTTCGGCTATTAATGTTTTCGTCATCCCTTCCAGGATTGTTTCCCCTACTTTACTCGATATCACRACAATTCYAGGTTTGCTGGTAATTGGAGATGATGTTCATTCTTTATACYTGGATGACAAGATAAAGGCATTTATGCTAAACTTCAGCAAACACATTGCTGGTTATGCCAGTTTGTTGAGGCTAACATGGCCTATTCTTCCACTATTTCTGATAGTAAGCATGGAGCCTTCCTACTTTATTGGCTCTAAAAATACATTCTCTGTTCAGCCTGCTAAAGGTTGGTAACCTGCGTGAGAGGTGATAAGCTATTSGCTATGAGAAGTACTTGTTAATTAGTTTAATATTTAGGACGTCTTCAGCCGAATTTATTCCAACAWAGTTACTACCATTAAATACTTTCCCTATGGCAAGTGACATGAGGATACTGACTATTTGGGCTAGCCGTCTTATCCTTTGGCTACTATTGAATGGGGTTCACCTTATTATCCATTATTCCAAGATTTCTGTCGAGCCATACTATCCGTATTATTGTGCAAGAAAATTTGGGTTGATGCAGGATGTTTCAGTCGATCCTCATCTTAACATTTCTTTTGCTAGTTGCTCAGATTTTTTTGACGTTGATGTGAGGAAGAGGACCGCTGACTTTGAAGCAGAAAAATTCTGTCTTTAGAATTTCGCCCTTATCCTCTCTCTACTCTAGAATTCGACCCTCGTTGGATTAGAGAGAAACAATCATCTTTGCAGCCAATTCAATCGAGCATCTTGAAAAACTATGTATGCCAGGTACTCAGGTTATCACCCTTGCCTCAAATCTAATGCAATTTTGAAGATAAGTTAATGCATCAATTGCATTAAAGGTACCGTATCTCAAGATTAAATCTTTTTTCATTTTCAAGTGGACGAAAATGATCTCTATCAACGTCAAGTGATCGAACGATCRTAAGTGATGCCAATAGATGTGCTCTATCCGTATAAATTTATTTATGACCTTTTCTCTATGCTTGAATTAATGAACAAATAATACTTCCAGAAAATGTTAAATTTAAAAACCAAGACAAATTGTTGACTTTCCCAAATCTTTCATTTGAAATCCATTTTTTATATAATTTGCAGTTTTGTAGAGCTCTTCAGAAGTTTCAGTTAAATTTAAATAAACATAAACTATATAATTAGGAATTAGATATTTTGTTTATGAAAAATACTAGGGTAGACATCATCATTTTTATATCCCCAATCAACAGATATTTGCTAAGACGATTACATTATATACATCTAGATTGTTTTAATCTATGTAAGGATTTGTGCAATTGGATGGAATGATTTCGGTGAGAAATGTTTATTAAGAATTATATACTTTAGTGATTTTTATGTCAATATCGCTATCTAATAATACAATTATATAAATAGCAACTACATCCATTAAATGGATGTCAAGGTTTTYATATGATGCTAATCTTATAAGATATTTGAACGTAGTCGTATTCACTATAGGTGAATATTTTTTCTATATAATCAATACATTGTCTTTGTGAAAAATCTTGTGCCTTGATTGTGTTTCATATCTTAAAACTTCATTATTTCTATCTTGTTTCCGCATATAAATGCCATTTGTTATAGAAACTGATTTTAACATCTGCTGTGATGTCTCGGACTATCAGTTCACAAAGAAGTTGACATTCAAGAGTGAGTTTTAATTATGATTTCAATTACATCTCTCCCATTCCTTACCAATTTGGTCCTATGCTTGACAATTTCATATATTATTGTTTTAGGATCATCATTATTTATCTATGAATACCGAAGGCTTCTTTTATATTATTTTGAAGAACTTGAATCTCCTTGACTATCTTTAATTTAATTTCTCAAATATTTATTTATTTAGGTTACTCATGAAAGTTTTTTAGATCAACATCAAACTAGTGTCAATTATCTTTCCTGAGAAATTATATTTTAATTTTTAAATTCAACTTTTATCAATTTATATTTATATTTAATTCATCCTTCATCATGACAAGTGAGGCATTGCATTGACCCGACTCTCCACCCAGCATGTTTTGATTGTCTTACTGGTGGGCAAGTGGCAGCATTTGAATCTTGTTTAAAAATCACCATTGTTTCTTATCAATGGGGGTTGTAAGCAAGTGCATGGTGTTTGACAAATTGCCAAATCTCACACAAGTAATTAACTGTATTTTTATTAGTAATACTATTTTTGGACTTCGGATTGTTGTAATTTCTCAATTGCTACGAGATGTAATTCAAGGGAAGAACATTGGTGGCCATGTTCTATATTCCATTTCCTCTATAATGCAATTTTAATGTCCGAGTTCCCCCCCCCCCCCCCCATCCCCCATCTTAGGACAGAAAAGAAGGGGTCAGAGCCAAGAAGCATAGAAGAATTCATACCTTAAAAAGTTTAATTTTAAATTGTAAGGGTCCTCATTTAATTGACCAAAAGTAGGCCACGCTGTGTTTGTTTACAAATTGGGGACGTTGAAGCAGATTTGACAGTTTAAACAACTTTATTTTATTCTCTCCTGCTATCGCTGCTACAATGGTTACTAAAGATATAGTGTCCCCTTCCTGTCATGCAAATTAGAAAAAAAAAATTATGAAAAAAATGTGAAATTTTAATAGATAGAATTCTGATTCATATACAGCAATTTGTGACATCTAGTGTAACTATTACATAATGTTTAAGGTCAGGTAAATCTTGATAAAGCTGAGGTATTTAATTGTCGAAAATCCTCTATCACGTCGCTAATCRAYTGGTTAATCTTATTCTTTCCGAGCATATAAGCAAGCAATAGGCAASTCATTATTRGTCATCAACTAGATGTTAGCCGGTTGATGAAGAATAATGCCAACGTGGCTCTTGTCTAGACCTRTCCCAGGGCTTAAGCCATTTCTCCAATCAGGAGGTCCCTTGTGGCTTCACCTACAAATGCGGTTTTAGTGTCTGTRTGAACTAGATTCTTGTGCTWACAATTGCCAAACGATATTTTTCAACATGCAGACCTATATTTCGCTTTGTAATTATTAACTAAGGTTAGGTAACTTTTTTGTTTACTAGAAATAGATTAGAAGCTAACAAAATACATGTAGAGACTGATTATATGATTGGTTGCGAAGCAACACAAAAATAATTGATTGGTGAACATTACCCACTAGCATATTAATTTTCAATCGTASTTTCGGCWAGTAAGGCAACCAAGCTTTTTKATAGGTTAATGTTTTTATGATTTGGTAAGGTTCCTTAGTCATGTCTGCTGTGTGGGTTSATTCAATTTCACAATTTATGAGTATACGAATATTTGAGGGTTTATGGCTCAAGAACTTGTTTACTGAGACCAAGCTAGTGGATAGTTTAGTATGTAAGCCTTTTGAGAATCTTTTGTGATAATTTTGCAGTAATATTACTTATTAAGAATAACAAGAGGTATACCAACTCTAAACAAATATATCTTAAGTTCTATAGTTTGTTAGAGAGAGAGTTAAACATAAGAAACTTGACATCATCAAGATTAGTACTCTTTCTCAGTTGACGGACGCTTTTACTAAGGCAATTCGGTGGCAAAGGTTCATTTACGATTATTGGTGTTTTGCCTATGTTAGATGGTTAGCATCAGTAGAAGTTAGGTTTTGGGTTCCTTAAGTTTTTTAAAACAATTGATTGTGACTTATATCTTTTGTTTTGTTATTCTCATTTCTGTCATTTAAGTTTTTTAATGAAATAAAATATGCAAGCTGAGGTTATTGCTTGTCTGATGTTTCTAAAGCTATGCTTTCTGTCTTCAATCATTTCCTTGGGATTGTGTTTATTTAATGTAGCTGGTATTTGCATTGATTACTATATATTAAAATGGTTATTTTTCTATAGAAACATCACTCTTTGCAAGAACTATGCAACAATAGTTTCAGCACAGTAGATGTTGAATTACATTGGAGTTTGATGTTCATTAGAGTAAGATAGATTGTACTAAAATTTCAGGTCTCTGAAATTACCAATAAGACATAGGTATCTGATTCATAACATGTACTCATATATGAAAGTTTACATATTTTACATGTATTTATCGATTCATGTAGATTGTTGTTACATGATGTAGTTGATAAGTGTTTTGTTTTCTTTTAACTAAAATATTTTTATTTGCTCAGTGTAATGTTTATAAAAATAAATCCGAAACTTCAACTAGTATTTGGATTTAGAAGGTTTAATAGCTGGGAATGTATGACATATAATTGSCTTAGATGTATTTCTTTAAATTTAAATTTGCCTAGTCATTTAAATTTTAGCATACTATTTCTTTAACTATAAAATATGGAAATTACAGTTCAAAATCTACAAGTTCATTAAAAGMATATTCATTTCTGCCTTACATGTATTTGTCGGATCAAAACCATCTACTTTACTATTTTATGAACCAAATATGTTCTTTAATCATAGTGTGCTTTTGGATTAGGAAAGTGCAAGATTAATTCATACGCGCATTGAAAGATTAATTCGTACCAAATATGTTCTTATATGCTTTATTAGAGGTTGTAATAAATATTTCATCACTTTCATATGTGATTACTCYAGATTTGTACATGTCTATCGAATGAAAAYTGTGTATGAAGCATTTTATATGCTTAAAGCATATAAGACTCTTGCAGAAAACTAACAAAATAAAAGGATCAAAACTTTGAGAAGTGATAGAGGTTATGAATATTTCTCTAATGATTTATTCAAAGTTTTATGAAGAAAATAGACTTATACATCAGACAAATTTACCATACAAACCTAAAAAAAAGAAAAAAAGAAAACACCGCAGCTGAAAATTAAAATATGAGTTTACRAGATAGGATAAATGCCATGATCTTAATTTCTGGTTTTCCAAACARCTWTGGGCAAAGCTTTGTTTAAAACGTGTCATGGAAATAATAGAATCAACTCATTAAAGATTAAACTGTCTCCATATGAATTATAGAGAGAAAAACAAACTTGACCTATTTAAGACTATGAAAAAGAAGCAAGTCGGTATCAATAGAACTTAGAACTGTGTTTTTTTAGGCTATGTTGAAAATTTACTTGATCTTGGTTCTACCGTATTGGTTGATTTCTTTGCAAATCAGTTTATTAAGGATTCAATAGTGAATAAGGTTTCATACCAACAGTCACTTTGATTTATATATGTTCTTCCCARGGTGAAGCTAATAATGAAATAAAAGTTTTAATAGTTGAGGCACATGCACTGCACAAATATAATTTAGAATTCTTATTCTATTTAATTTTAATATTCCTTTTGTTTAACCATAAAGTGTATCAATATAATATGAAATTTTTAAAAATAATTATATTGATAAATAATTTTCTTACCCCTCAAACCAGGAAACCCGAGGGTTTAATCATTATAAATAGATCGCTTTGATTTATATATGTTCATGACAATTAATCTAATAGTTCTCTCCTTTAACTCTTTTCTCTTCTCCTCTTCTTTCTCTCTAAACTTCTTCCTTTTCCTTCACAATTATGACAGGTTATTAATACGACTATCTAAAATCTACCTAGTTTCTCTACATCTCAACCTTTTAAAGCTTAATGCTTTTGAGCACTGAGTCTCTATTCCTTCCAAGCTTTTGATTGAATATGAGCGTTCAATAGAGGTACTCATATAAATATTTGATTGAAAGTGCTAATTGGGGTAAGTTAAATTCTCATCCCAATAAGTTAAATTCTCATCCCAATGTTTGGATCTTTTACGTTCTTTATGCTATATCTATTAGGAGTTTGTGATATGATCGTCTATATAGTTGGCATGCTAGTCTAAAATAAGTTAATAAATATAGATAGAAGTATTGATGCTGCATTAGATAGACATAATACTATTTGTCCAGAGATGAATATTGAGTAATGTTTACTCAATAATGAATGGTGTTTTTGCATTGATTTATTCTATCYGTTGATTCAASACATAATACTATTTGTGCAGAGATGAATATTGAGTAATGTTTACTCAATAATGAATGGTGTTTTTGCATTGATTTATTCTATCTATTGATTCAACCTTCTACCTAAAATTCWCCACATCCTGAGAAAAGAACTTCCAGCAACATGAACAATCATTGTTCAAAACCAACATATTTTAATAGGAAGCCTATTTTAATTTTGAAATTACACTACAAAACCAACATATGCATGGCTTCCATTCTTCCTAAAAGACTTTTCATGCAATTTTGTTTCTTCAAAATTGTCTAGATTCTTACGTGTGCATATAATCCAGGAAGGCATGCAACATCCTTGTGTCATCTTTTGGATTCAAAATTTCATTTCTTTGATTCCTAGCTCGGCCCCATTCCAAATCCCTTTTCCCTACGATTTTTGCATGTCATTTGTCATCTTGTTTTAACTATAATCCAAACCAGTATGCAAATAATTTTGTCTCTTCCTTATTAAAAATGGTTTTTAGYAAAATTTCCATCAGATTTCCTAATATCTCATACTCCATTTTCCCCCTTTTTCTTTCTTTAATTTTTTTCACKTAAAAYGCTTCTTGAAGAAGCCTTAACTCTTATYATACAAGATTTAAATTCCTTTTTCTTTTTATAAAGCCTACCTCATTCTTGATTTCCAAGAGTTTTAATCATTTTCCTGAAGAGTCTTAATTGTTGTCCCTGAAGATCAATTTAACCACCTCCYCAAGAMATCCACCTCTATAATCACCCTCTYCCTACCCGGCTACCCTTCCATTTCCCTTAGCAGACTACCCATCTCATTCCCTTAGGAAAAGTTCTCTCGACTCACTCTCTCTCACCCCGACAATCCCCTTTTTCTTTCTTCAGAAAATTTTTCTTCTTCTCACCCTACACCCTTGCCGTAAGCATTCAAGCTCTCAAGAAGATCTTCAAATTTATTTGTTGCTAGAAAATTGTACTGCATTCTTCAATTTTCTATTTCATCTTTAGCTCCATTCGATCCAGAAAAGCTTAGGATTTTTCCTTTGATTTTTCCTCTTACTTAAGGTGAATATCTATAACTCCCCTTCCAAATCATGTTTAGGTTGAAAGGTGCTACTAATTTTGATTCCAAGTTGTAAGATTTCTCTGATAGATGGTTAAGGATTGTTAAGATAGTTATTAAATTCTAAATTTTTAATGGCCTTTTGCATGTCCTACCAACATGGCCTTTGCATCCAACTTGACCACTAACTTGAGCGATTTTTATGATTGCAATTGATAAGAGAGGCATGATAGAATGGCCTTGTAATTAAATGGTTGTGATATAGTTAAGATTCATGGCTTGTTGCGAATTTTGATATCATCAAGTTCCCTTGCCCTATTTTGGTTAGAAGTTTACTTTTTGGCATGGACAATAAAATAGATGGATTTATACTAAATAATCAATATTGATTCTTCGTTTAAAGCAAGAAAACAGGTGATGATTATAACTTTCCCAGCAACATAAGTAATGAACCTGCAAATATGAGGTAAGTTTAAATTTATGAGTATGATATATCGTTGAAAATCCTGTTGTCTTGAGAACAATTTGAGGTCTGTTTCACTCAATTTGAAATAGTGAAACTTAAGATATGATCAAATTATCTAAAACCAGGCATTTTCTTATCATGCCCTTCTCTTTATCAATTGCAAATCAAAATAAAAAAATCCCGCTCAAGTTAGGTTT
>MEJB01000043.1:1818374-1830365 GCA_001752375.1 Rhazya stricta
TGAGTAAGTAAAAACGGTAAGATCAACTAACTTTGGATGAAATCGTATATACTAGGAAAAAAGACAGAGTCATCTGGTTCTCCAGGAATTGTAAGTTCGAGCATCAACGAAAAGTAAAGACGATAAATACGCAGCCGCGACCCTAGGACTTCAGTTTTTCAAAGTGGTTTCCAGTCGTCAACGTATTCACACAGACGACGAAACCTAGTCGATTTTAGATCAAAGTCGTGCTAGAGAAATGTATAAAGGGTTTTCGTTTGTTTATACTTTACTGTTGATTCTTACAGTATTCTATATCATTTCTAAATTTTCTTTTATTCTCATAACTCAGTATCTCGTCACTACTGGTACCTCGCAGAGAAAGTCCCTATGGAACCTAGAACAATTCTTTTAGTTAAGGAACTACATGAAGTCGGACAACGCCATTCCTACAAAGAAATAAAGAACAAGTCTCCTTGAGTGTTTGGACTAGTTCTTCTAAATCCCACTAGAAACTCATTAAAAAATGTAAGAACTAAATGTTACTGGTGTGGGATCAAGATATATTCTATAGGTTTAGAATCAACAGATCTCGGCTATCTTCAACTTCGTCTGAGAGTGAGTGGGAGTAAGTTATTGAGCACTCGCGCTTTTTCGGTTGCTTAAGAAGAAGTCGAAGCAGTCATCACAAGAGGTGAATTCAAAGTTCTCTAGCTTCTTTATTCAATAGTAATGTCAAATTGAGGTTAACTGATCATTGTAAGTTGCCAACAAGAGACGAGGCTAAAGCCTTATTGGCACATGGCCCAAATGATCGACTAAGCATCGAGCTCAGAAAAGCTTATTGTCATATGATGTATTTGGCATACTATAGGCCGATTCAMTACAAGTTGTCGCTCCATCGGCTAGGGCTGGTGACAAAACTAAGCGGAGGGCTCAGATGGGTCAAAATAAGGAAGAATAAGAACAGAAGGGATTTCACGCCAACATACTTTTAGTTATTGTTCAAAATATGTTTACATCTTTCTTTACTACTTTGTTAGATTTTTCATTCACCTTGCCTTGTTTTTTATTAGATTAAAGGCTTTATCATTGTAGTTGGATTCTCGAGGCATCGACAAAACCACACTATCAATACAAATTTTTGCTCATTTTCTCTTGAACACTTGTTTTTCATTTTAGCCGGAGGCTTTTTGGAGTACTTCGGAAATCCATCTCTAATATAAGAGAGATTACAAGTTTGGTGATGACTATGTTTTTGTCCAACTACAGCTTGTTGCTAGCTAAGTGAAGTTAGTTGATAGCAACCTCAGCTGATCCACCAGCTAGTTAGTTGACAACATCCTCAGTTGCTCCAACCGTCAGTCAGCTGACAACATCTTTTGATGATCTATTGGCAATTTGAATTTTCTAAATCAATGGATAGTATAATAGATTCTAAAGTAAAATTAAGGAGTTCAAATTATATGTCGTGTGTRTCATGTGCCCTACCTACTTAACCGAATATAAGTGCAGATTGGCAAGAGAAAAGGATTCACTTTCAGCTTCTTGAACTTGATTGTTCAAAGAGAGTTTGCTCAGTTGGAGATATATTTATCTAGTGGAAGCCCTGAGCAGATTAATCTATTTGTAGTTAATATAGAGGTTCCAATGGGCTGTATAGCCATCAGACAAGGTATCAATGCAAAAACAGTGAATAGTAACTACTGAACTTTGCTAGATGATGAAGGCAGGGGGAGGAGAAGAAATGGCATAAAAAATGAGATCAAAAGATCATCTATCAAGTTCAAGACGTCATTTTAAGGTTGAAAATCACAATCTCCAAACAAAAGCTACATTCTTATTAATCTCCAGMTCTTGCTTTCTATTAAAAGTATTGCTTCAATGAAAAGTTATGTTTTCTTAAAGAATTAACTGAAATGGAAAATTTTTGGTAGATATAAAACAGTGAAAAAGAGAATGTTTATGTTCTATTAATACAAGTAATGAAGAAAGGAGACTATTTTGAAAAACTATCTAGTTTTTACTTTGTAACATCCTTATATTGATCTATTTTTGCTAATAAAATAGTATAATATATTTTGAATGAGTAAGAGTTTAAATTATATTTCGCATAGTATTTAGTTTCTAAACCATGAACATGCATACATTAATTGAGTAGCAATTCGTAAAGATGAAGAAATATTTTTTGAAGTTTACTCTCGAACAACATATTTAGATCTCTTGCACATARCTGGGGTTGTTTGCTATAAATCAAGAATAGAGGAGATACTTAAAGATCAACCAGTTCTTCTTCATCATTTTAAGAAGTCCTTTAAACAAGGAAATCAAGAACCCAGCCTCCGCAAGAGGATGAAATACATAATCCAATTGGGTTTCTTAATMAGGTCCAGGCACAATTGATGCAACCTTGAAAATGCCTATTTATTCAAAATATCACTTTCGATTTTGTGCTTATTTGGATAATGTATGCTTCAATTCTTTACTTTTGCACATCTTATCTAGTCAATTGGAATATAGATAATTGAGCTAAACTTATGTGTTACATTCATAATAATATCTTAATATTCCGTTTGAATTTTAGTAAAATATTGTAGTAGTGGAAGGTTATTATAGGAAAGCACTGAAGGCAACAAGATACTACAACTCGTCAAAACCAGAAATGTGAAGTACAACACACATTGAACAAGACAAAAGAGGAATCCTTTACATTTAGAAAATGTGGTTGAAAATGAAACACAACCGTTAGTCTATGGTTGATTTTGATTGGCTCCTAAAATGCCAATACAACAAGCACATGTGGGACCACAAGACACAACAATAGAGTCTAAACTAGTGAAATATATATAGATATTTGATGGATTTTGAAATAGAATTATTTCATTAACTATGTATTTCATTAATATTTTAATTATTTAGGACTTTGTGAAGGTAGTAGGAGAAAAGAATGCATTATTGGGATGATTTAAGACAAAATTCTAGAAGTGCACAAAATCTACCACATGGACACGTAGATGGACAAATTTGGAGAATCATGTTTAAGATTGGCAGACTATTTTTTTTAAGAAAATCCTATTGTCTAAGAAGGATTTTGTGGGATGTATATCCCTTGTAATCAATCTATGATTTGATTTGATTAGATTTTGATTATTTGAACTAGGTAGTTAAGACAATTTAGAAATTCTAGTTGTTTCCTATTCTTATTGCTTCCTACTGTATATAAAGGGAGCATAGGAAATATAAAAGGCATCGTATTCTCCATTATTCACTTTAGACTTTATTGTTTTCCATATAATGTTTTGTTTTTAAGTTCTTCTATTCTGCTTAAGAATTAATGAAGCACTAGTTCAGTTCATCTATGAGATTTAAACGTATTCATATACTTAATTATTAACAGGTATTTATTATTATTTGTAATTATTATTAATAGTTGTTGGGTTGATTGAATATTATGAGTTTTGTTTGAGTCTAATAGCTTGTTGCTAAGTTAAACTAGGCAAATCCATGATTGTTTGCTCTGTTTTACCAGAGTGGCAAATTGATATTATTTCTGTTGCTATCAGAGTGAGATTTGCTAAGGGGAGATAACAGGCTAATTTAATAAACTTGCTGCCAGAGTTTATTGATTAGAATTGGGTCTTTGTTTTGTCGGTACATTAAATCTCATGTGCTATCTCTGGAATTATCTATTGATTAGGAGATAATTATTAAGGCTTTCCTTTTAATTTTTATACTTAAGGGAGGGTTTGGTTGTTTAAAGCTCTCTTTGACAACTATAACTAACTTACTTGTAAAAATTGAGTAAATTATTGAATCAATGATCAAATGCTTGAACTAGTGTAGATTTAATAACCTTAACCAGGACTATTTTCTATTGAAAGTTTATTGTTAAAAAAAATTCTTTAATTAATTCCTTTCTTAAATTTAATTGTCGATCTACCATTCTGTGAGAAAAGTTGAAGTGATCATAAGAGGAAGAAATTGATTCGTCATTCCCTGTAGGAGATGACTTTGCTTGCTATCATACTGTAAGCTTATATATTTTATTTTTGGTGAATTAAGGACGCACMAAATTTTGGTGCCGTTGTCGGGGAATGGTTTTAAGAAATCATTCTTTTTCATTCTTTAATTTTATTTGATCCCTTGGTATATGCCTAGATCTTCTTGTACAGGTAATCTTGTCAATGACCCAGAAATTGAGAAGACAACAAAGAAACTAAGGAAAGGAGTGTAAGAATCAGCCAAATCATCTACTACTCCAACGGAACTAGGTTTGCCTGAAATTAAAACTGAGTTTGAGGAGCCAACAAGCGAGGTAGACGAAGCAAACATGGCTCAACAAGCAAGAACTTTAAGGGACTTAGCTAATCCTAATGTTATTCAGTAGCCTCTATATATTAATCTATCTGATTTAATAGCTAACTTTGAGATAAAACCTGAACTAATACAATTGCTTTTCAAATTTCATGGTTTTTTAGGAGAAGATTCCCGCAAACATCTGAAGGAATTTCACGTTGTTTGTTCGACTATGTGCCCTCAAGGGATGATGGAGGAGCAGATTAGGCTTTTATCATTTCCTTTCTCCTTAGCTGATAAAGCTAAGGATTGGTTATACTACCTACCATCAAGTTCAATAATTAGTTGGGAAGAATTAAGAAAATAATTTTTAGAGAAATATTTCCCAATTTATAGGGTGGCTAATATAAGAAAAGAAATTTGTGGAATCAGGCAAATTAATGAGGAGACTTCGTATGAATATTGGAGTGTTTTCAACAACTTTGTTCAAGTTGTCCTCATCACCAAATTCCTGAACAATTATTGATTCAATATTTTTATGAGGGTCTAGTGTGTATGGATAGGAATATGATTGATGCAACCATCAGAGGTGCTTTGGTAACCAAGACACCTGAAGATCCTAAGCTTCTTATCTCAAACATGGCTGCAAWTGCTCAACRATTCGATACAAGGCAAGATGTGCTRAGGAAGGTAAATGAGGTAAATAGCTCAAATTTTGATCATAAAATTGATAAACTAACATCCTTGGTTGAGAAAATGGTTTTAGARATGGAACAAAYGCAACAAGTAAAATCCTGCAGAATATATTCCAATTTGGGACATACTACTGATATGTGGCCGACTATTCAAGATGCACCTATGGAACAGGTAAGTGTAGTTGGAGGTACCTATRGGCAGCARCAAAGGTGAYATGATCCATTTTCTAACACCTACAACCYAGGATGGAGAGACYGTCCAAATTTTAGCTATGTAAACAATGCATCCAATTTTGAACAGCAACCACAATTGAGATCGTCTCAAGCAACSAACAATTCAGTTACATCTTTAGAAGATCTTGCTCGAGAAATTGCTAATATTACCAAATTTYTGTARCAAGAAAACTRATATCAGCATTCAMTATTTAGGCACACAGATGACACAGTTGGTGACTGCTATGAATAAATTGGAGACATGACAAGGTAAATTACCTTCATAAGTGGAAGTAAATCCACGAGAAAATGTGAGTGCCATGATTCGTAGAAGCGGCAAAGAGTTAAAGGAAGATCGAAATGAAGAAGCTCGAGAAAAAATTGAGATAAAACTCGAAAAAAGCCTCAACTTTAAAGGTAAGTAATGAGAAAGAAAGTTCTACTCCTAAGGTATTAACTGCTCTTCTTTTCCTGGTAGATTAACATGGAAAAAGAAAGAAGAAGAAACAAAGAGATGCTGGAGATTTTTTGAAAGGTAGAAATTAATCTCTTGCTTTTTGATGCCATTAAACAAGTACCCAGGTATGCTAAATTTCTAAAAGAGCTATTCACAAAAAAGATGAAATGTAGGGTGATGAGAAAATCTTAGTTGGAGGGAATGTCTCAGTCATGATCAAAAGGAAATTGCGACAAAAATATAAAGATTCTGGCATGTTTACAATTCCATGTATCATTGGTAACAAAAGGATTGAGAAGGACATGGTAGATCTAGGAGCATCAATAAATGTAATGCCTTTATTTGTTTATAAGGAGTTAAAATTAGAACCTCTAAAAGAAACAAGAGTTATTAGTCAATTAGCAGATAGGTCCAATGCATACCCTGAAGGCATGATTGAAGATGTTCTGGTTAAGGTTAATAAATTAATATTCCCAGCTGATTTTTATTTTATTGACAGGGATGATTCTAGTGCAGCAAAATTAGGTCTAATTTTGTTAGGGAGGCTTTCCATGAACTCTGCAAGGACAAAAATAGATGTTGACAAAGGGACCTTAACTTTAGAATTTGATGGTGATATGGTGACATTCAACATCTTTGAAGCTATGAAGCATCTAGATGATCAAGAAGGAATTTTTAATGTTAGCTTAATTAATTCTATAATTGAACAACACATGGAAACTCAATTTTTGCAGGATGAATTAGATATGGTTTTAATCAGAAATTTAACTGAAAAGGATGCACAAGAGGAAACTGATGAGAAACATCGAGAGACTATCATGGCATTATACTCTTTAGAAGAAATGCCAAGAAGGTTTGTATCTTTTAATATCCTTTTGCCTTGTATATTGAAAAAATTCTTCCTTTTATGATGCAAGCACCTAAACTGGAGCTAAAACATCTTCATGATCATCTCAAAATATGTTTATTTGGGAGAGAATGATACTCTACCAATGATTATCRACAAGGATTTTACTGAAATTCAAGAGGAAAGCCTRGTAAGAATCTTAAGAAAACTTAAAAATGCTATTAGATGGACTCTTCATCTCAAGGTTTGTATCTAAACTTTCCTAATCATCACCTAGTTTTGATTGGTTCGGCATTACCTTACCAGAATTTTATGATCCTTTTGGTCTSTTTCAACATACATTTGTTGAATTTCATTTAAAATATTTTCGTTGACTTGGATGAAAACCAAGTTCAAGCCTTTTAAGAAAATACTTCCTCCATTCACTCCTTTTGTCCCCTTCCTTTCTAGAAAAAAAATATAAATGTCTAATTCCGYCTATTCTCCTTTCCTTTCCTTCAAACTCAGCAAACACGGTTGTTTGAGCAGAAAATCAGCATATCTGTCCTTGGAGAATTTTATTTCTTTTTCCTGACTGTAATTTTATTATGAATCTCTCTCTATCATGATAATCTTCTMTCTCCTTGTATATCCTAGAATAGTGSGATAACCCTTTCACACTACTTTATGTTATGTAATCACTATTCCTAATAAAAATTAATATTATTCAGCAAATCTCATTATTGTTAATTAATTGAATAATAGAATCTAAATGAATATGAGTTTCCATTAGTTAATGGACGGCAAACCACTTTCTTCGACTTTTCTTGTCCTTTCCCTGATTACAGTGACCTGGTTCATTTGTTAGAGGCCTTACGTAGGTGMAATGGCGCTAGCAATGTGCTTACCTCTTTTGAAGTTCTACATCTGTGGTTGTATCAATATTCTACTAATTTTGGATGAGCTGAGTGTCAATTAGAGGTTTCAGAGCTAGCCCCAGAGGTGACGAGCTATTGGCTATGAGAAGTACCGACTAATCAGYTTTCTAGCCCGAACTTCTTTAGTTGAATCTATTCCAACAAAGTTTTTACCATTAAATACTTTCCCTATGGCAGGTGACATGAGGATCCTGACTATTTGGGCTAGTTGTCTTATCCTCCGGCTACTACTGAATGGGGTTTGACCTACTACCCATTACAACAAGATTTCTATCGAGCCGTACTATCCACATTGTTGTGCAAGACAATTTGAACTAATGCAGGATGTTCCAGTCGATCCTCATTTTGACATTTCTTTTGCTAGTCGCTCAGATTTTTTTGACACTCGTGAGAAGAAGAGGACTGTTGACTTTGAAGAAAAACTTGAAAACTTCTGTCTTCAGAATTTCTGCCATTATCCTCTCTCTACTCTGGAATTCAACCCTGATAGGATCAGATAGGCACCTTCATCTTCTTAGCGAATTCAATYRAGCATCTTTAGAAACTGTGTATGCCTGGTACTCCTTTTATCTYCTCTGCCTTAAATCTAGTGCAATTTTGCAAGATAAGTTAAATGCATCAATTGCATAATGGTACCGTACCTCAGGATTAAATCTTTTTCCATCTTTGAGTTGGCRAAAATGATCTCTATCAACTTCAAGTGSTCGAAGGATCATAAGTGATGCCAATGGATGTGCACTATCCATATAACTCTCTTTATTACATTTTCTCTATGCTTGAATTGATGAACAAATAATACTTCCAGGAAATGTTCAATTTTAAAAACCAAGACAAATTGTTGACTTTTCCAAATCCTTCATCTCAAATCCATTTTTCATATAATCTGCAGTTTTCTAGAGCTCTTATGAAGTTTTAGCTAAATTTAAATAAAAATAAACCGTATAATTAGGAATCCAATATATATTTTCTTTATGAAAAATACAAGAGTAGACGTCATCATTTTTATATCCCTCAATCAACAGATATTTGCTATACATTATATACATCTAGATTGTTTTAATCTATATAAAGATTTTTGCAATTTGACGGAATGATTTCTATGAGAAATGTTTATCAAGAATTATATACTTTAGGAATTTTATGTAAATATCACTAATCTAATAATACAATTATATAATTTAAATGCATGTCAAGGTTTTCATGTGATGCTAATCTTATAAGATATTTGAACCTAGTTTGTTTATTTACTATTAGCGTGCAATATTTCTATATAATCAATACATTGTCTTGTAAAAAATCTTTGAGTCTTGGATCGTGTTTGCATATTCTTAAGACTTCATTATTTCCATCTTGTTTTCCGGTCATATAAATTGCCATTTATAAACTGGTTTTACACCTGGTTGATGTATCGAATTGGACAGGTCAAGAACTTGACATTTCGAAAGTGAAGTTTAATCACGATTAATTAACATCTCTCAGTTTTTACCCACTTATGTCTACACAACATTTTCAATTATGATGATAATGATGATCCTAAACAAATTAATAAATGAGAATTAATGGTGATTTAGAGATAAAAATGTGATTAACTTAGGAATGTTAAGATAAAAAGCATCGTTGGTTTTTGAACTCTAAAATAAAGCGTCATTATGGTTTTGAATACTTATTTGAAGTGCCGTTAAGGTTTGGTATGCTCAAGATTACGGATCAACTACCTCTATTTATTACTTAATGTCATTTATTTATAGTTTGAATCTTTTATTTTTTAATACCACATTAATTGTGCTTAACTATTGAAATTCTAACTTACCGTTTTGGAGTGTCCTTTTCTCGGTAGGAAAGCCCATTCCATTGAAGATATTAATTGTGATTAGAGATAAAAATATCGTTAACTTCAGGATGCTTAAGCTATAAAAGGCATCGTTTTGGTTTTGGAAACTCTTAAAATAAAGCATCTTTGGTGTTTTGGAACCACTTACTGATAATATGTCATTAATTTTTGGCGGGGACACATATCTGGTTGCTTCAGTAACTCTTGTGATGCTTATACCTGAGGAATGATGCTAATTTTGTGGACGGCTTTTTTATAAGAGCATTTTTTATTTTAGGGATGCTTGCTTAAAAGCGTCGCTAAATAGTTTTTACTGGCACATAGGCCTTCTGTCATCAACTAACATGGTGACGCCATTTTTAGCAATACAAGTGAGAACGTCATCAATAATTTTTTTGTAGTATCCTAAATTAATTTATTAGTATCCCTACTGACATGTTTTGTTGTAGTGGATGGACAATAATAGTTACAAAAAAAGCTTCTTGGTCAACAATAGTTTTATGATATGATGCTAAAGAATGTATGTTTTTATCCTTTTTTCAGTTGAAGCAATAGAATTTTTGTGCAAAATACTTTTCTAAGAATAGATGATCAACCATGAGATGAATAAAATGACACTCACAAGTGTAGAAATTTTGAATATTATGTTGGTATTACCARGCGCATTACTGCACAAATAATGCATTGATGTTTAGCAACAAAATTACCAATTGAATATTTGGTTTAACATTGACAACAAATCACAAACAAACTTAGCATTCAGTAATTACCGACGCATTGCATCACTTAGTACATTGAAGTTGTAAATTGTGGGTTTCATATTCGAAGTTCATAAAATGATATGCTGCTGGAGTTGATTTTCCTTGCTTCCTTCTTTTTCAGCCAGTTTTAACTCATCCAACGCACTTGAATTACTTGCAGACCAAGGCTCAATTCAGACCACTTCTCTAGAAAATGCTACACGTCCTATTTTCTTAGGTAGTGTGTATGGCCATCAGCATCAAGTAAATCTTGGGTACGTTGAGGCATTCAGATGTTGAAAAATTGCTCTGTYACGTCACTAATCGACCAATTAATATTATCTTTTATGATGTGACAGAGCGATTTTTCTTCGTACTGACGTGACAGAGCGATTTTATCTTTTGTGAAATGGGACTTATAAATTAGCTACATACTTATAAACCCCAAGTTTCATTTCTTATTGCAAAATGCTCCTCAAAGAAAGCAAATTTTCTTATAGATTTAAGTGAAATGGGAAATTTTTGGTAAATAAAAGAGTAAAAAGTTAAATGTTTCTGTTGAATTAATACATGTAAAGCAGAACAAAAACTATTCTAAAAACTTTGTAGGTTTACTTTGTAATATATATATATATATATTGATGTATTTTTTGTTATAGATATAGTATAATGTTTTTTAAATAAGTAAGAGTTACAAATCATAATTCGTGGAGGGCTTTTGATTTAATTACCAAATAATTAACATTCGCACTAACACGAAAGTTTTACATCTTCAATTCTTATAGAGGTGGGAAGCTGGGCAGACGGACTGCAGTCGCTGCAAAGACCGCTTCCATGGTGATCACTGCTATAAGACCTTTCTCAATACTCTTATTTCTTGTAAGTCTTTATTATATCTTTGACATATATTTCATTCCATATTTTTATTGCTTTTAGGAAATATGTAAAGAGATAGTGTTGAAACTTGATTTTAGTTAATCCAAGCGGTAGGAAACACTTATGCAACCAATGRCCTTGTTGATACTTCTGACTTCAGGATGCCAGCTGACCACATGGATAGCAGACACGTAAAGCAAATGCAAGGTTCATTGTTAAAGGACCTAATGGTCGGTTGAGGCAGAAAGAAGGATGCCTCGTTTCTATTAATATGTTATTGTTGAAAAAATAAAGGTTTCCATTTTAAGATTATAAATTGGAGCTATATCTACCAAAACAGTAGTAAGAACAAAATGACAAATGGACGTTAGATACTACTAAGATATCCTCTAAGTCGTGTATATAGTCGGCTATTCGATTAGATAAGGCAGAGTCTCCTTAGACACATGATTAATAGGTTTATAAGTAAGGGAGACCGAAGGACTATCGGAAAAAGTGTATAATTATTTCACGAAACACCTAATTAGTGACGCATCGGTAGATTAACGCAAAGTTTGAATGAAAATTCATCGTCCGTTAAATCAACTGTATATTCGATAGCAGCTAATAAATCTCGAAAATAATTTTACCTAGACTTCATAGGTTTTTCGAGATAGATCTTAATTACGCCTCAAAGTTCTCCTTTGATAGTCTTACAATAACTATCACAAAACCGCTAAGGGTATTAGTTATGTTACTTAGGATTAGAATAGATTTGTTCCTTTTCCTTATTTGAATTTGTTTAGTCATTTCTTTCAATTTTTCGACCATCGGTTGAAAATTGTTATTATTCTTATGTAAACTCGGGGAAAAGACATAATAACAGATAATATGCTAGATTGAAGATTCACAGGTATTCATCACGCACAGTGGATGGTACGATGTTGTCAATCGGTTACACTGAGTATTATGTTGGACACAGGCATTACGATATCTGCTATACACCAGCAATGGTAAGCGGTACTAGTTATGATTGAGAGTGTACAACCATAATAATATATTCGCTCGATCGTAAGCTACTGTCAGATAAAGGCACGCACGTAAGACGTCAGCCGATTGGTTATAAAAAGCTGAATGAAAATCGATGAAACGTATCCACTA